>CM055273.1:200072-256744 GCA_029237695.1 Conchocele bisecta | reverse complement strand
CATCACAGATCACTTTCAATTTTGTATTTGTTCCAAAAATTAAATGACTTGGCCCCTTTCATTCCACTTAATAACCCTTTCAACCACCAAAGGCCTGTAATAGTCGTATTGGCCAAACCAGTGTAGAATCCAGTAATTGAGCCGGCTCGTTGACGAGCCGTTTCCTTCATCAGGAATCTGCACTTTTTGCAAGTAATTTTCAATATTTTTTGTGGTGAACAAAAAACAAGACCCACATTTTCATAAAATGGAAACTAGTCTGAAAAATCATTGGTGTGACAATTGGACAAAATCCATTCCTGTTTACTTAGGGGTGAAAGGGTTACGACCCCAGCACTAGACCATAAAACTACAGCAAAACCATTTGTAACCAGCGTTGAACAGGAAAAACTTAGTTGTATTGTGTTTTAAGGCAGGTGCGTCGGGGAAGGTTATCTGACATTGGGGCCGGCGCGGCAGGCTGACATTGGGGCCGCCCCCCCTCCGTAAAAATGGTTTAAATGACACGAAAGCGCGATGATCAATCGTAGGGCTGGGGGCTTTGGGGGAGGGTTTGGGGGTCCTCCCCCAAGGAACATTTGGGAATCCAGAACGCGAATTTCCCGGTACACACAACAAGGGTCACTGAGTTTCACCATAATTAGGGCCTATTACACAACCTCCACCAGCTTGGCAAATACTTGGGCCGCCACCGCCAAAATACTGGCGCCCCACCAACGCCAAAATAATGGGGGCCCCTTGCAGCCCCAATCCGCAGCCCTCTGCGGCCCCAGCTGCGACGCCGCTGTAAGAATAGTACCAACTACATGGTATCATACATTTCCAATAACCACAGATTTTCTTGTTGTGAAAATTAAGCCCATATTTGTCTGTCAAGTCCGTCAACATGGGCCAAGATCAAAATGGCGGTGGGGTTGCGGACACAAAGTCAACCAAGAGCTGCCAAAAGGTCACAATATACCAGTCGAATCAAGGACCAGTTCAACAAGACGAGGATAAACTCTTTTTTGAAAAATCAAATGCCAGTGGGAGATGTCATCAGAAAATTTTTAAAAAATTGATAATAGGCGTTTTCTTCAATCCTCGCCGTGATTCAAATATACTGAATTTGGTTACAATCGGAAAAAGTAAAGAATTGAGTTGTTGTAGTGGACTCAAGGATTGACAGCGAAGCGAAAAATTTAAAAATGGGCAGCCATGGGCCAGATAAGTCCTCCACCAAAATTTTTGAAAACCAATAAGTTCATTGTCTTACTGTGATAAACATGTATAAACCCTAAATTTGTTTACACTCGGTAGAACTTGAGTTATTGCTTGGAACAAGGATTACCGAGAATGCGAAAATTAAAAACTGGCCACCAAAGGGGTAGATAAGGCATCCGGACATGGAAATTTTTGACAATGAATAGGCCTTATCTTCGGTCTTTGCCAATGATAAAAAAAAACATGTATTAAACTGAATTTGATTACGGAATCCAGTAAGTAGAGTTATTGTGTGGAAACAAGTTCTGCCCGCCGCAGAATCAATGTGCTTCTTACGTCTTGCTGGTTGAATGAATATGTGTACCGAATTTTGGTTACGAATCCGCTCCAAGTCGAAGTCTCGTTATTACATGGAGAAGGCATGTGATGCCGTCCCAAAATGCCCGCCTGCCTAACACTGCTTTTTTTATTTTGAAAGAAGTTATACCAGTGTGGGATCGTAAACAAACGTGGGACATCGGACGGCAGCCCGGTAACACTAATGAAACGCCCCCCTCACCATTCGGTGGCGGGGGCAACAGAATACACAGTTGAATGTGAAAATAAAATAAAGGTGTACAATACCCACTGTCCGGCTACAAAGCAATGTAAGGGTTTAAATTAAATAATAATGTTAATGGAGAATTCTTAAACATTTTAAGATGACTGGGTCTCAGATGTGGAATGAAATGTGGGGGGGAGTAAAAACAGTTGGTAAAAGAGCCATTTTCACAGTTGATTAGATTTGTATCGGTTTTCTTCCCCATATATAAATATAAATAGATGACCTCAGGAGCACCCAAATAATAAGGTGCAGTTTTTAATGTGCGTAAATACCGCAATTAAAAAATTGCCAAAAACCCAATTGAAATCAGAAGTAAGATGAGTAAAAAAACAAAAAGCCAATGAAAAATGTGTGGTATCTTTATCAATGCTAACACTTTTACGGTTAACCACTTTGTCCACAGTTTCTCAAAACAATATGCTGCATGGTGGCATCCGAGCTTTTCGACAAGACGCATTTCTTGTTTTTTTCTCACTTATTAATGCTTTTAAGGGTTTAATTATATTTAATGGTATTTATAGACCTCGGTCCGTTACTTCAACCTGGTGGCCAACACTAGCAGTGTGCGGGTCCCAATTGCGATGTTTTATGGTTGGACAATAATTGGTAATTTCTCAAAGCGAAAACAATAGGCGAATGTAAAAAGTGTTTGCATTGTAAGTTTAGGTCAGTTTAATATGTACCTTTCAATGGACTTTCCCAATCCATGGTGGGTGGTGGCTGTTTTGGTTGACCATTTAATCTCTGAATTAAAACCTTTAAAATGTCGCTGGGCGGAATAAAGGGGTTTACTTTGGGAGTTGGATCCATGGTTAGGGCCCTGGGGATCAAATAGCACACTTTGGTGATAAAATCCCTCTATTCAATGTTAAAAAATGACAGATTCGTTTCAATTAAAATGAGTGGCGAACAGTGCATTAATCCTGATCAGACTGTGGCGGGTGTGCATCCAGGGCTGATCTGGATCTACACTGATCGCAAAACCCATAAGCCCTATTTTTGTGCCAGTCACAAAGACACAATTATGTATGGTGGGAGCAAGGTTTTCACGGACACCACAGTAATACACAGAATGAAGAATTTAGTGGTGGGTTTGGTATATCTAAAATTGATGGGCATTTTTATGCCACCAGGTCCCTTCGAAGAAGCCTGGTGGCATATTGTTTTTTTTAATGCCCACCTGGTCTCAAACGAGCTGGGGTGGCATATTGTTTTTGGACCGTCCGTCTGTTCGTCTGTCCTGTCCGTTCCGTCCGGTTCCGTCTGTCCGTCTGTCTGGGTCCGTACAAACGAGAGCTACCATTTTCCCCCCCCCCCCCCCCCCCCCCCCCCCCCCTCCCCGAAGGTTAAGGTTAAACCAACCAGTGATGGGACCTTGTTAAGAGAATGGCTTATTCCGTTTTTAACCCCGTTATAAACAATTGCTCTTAGTGGGGTTATTTTGTTCTTGTGGGGTTGTTTTTTTTCTGTACGATTTGATGTTTACGGGGTTTGATTTAGGATGGGTTTTAGGATTAGTAACCTCACAATAAACGTACGTTCGGTAACGTACTGTCCTCCGTCTTGTTTCTGTCCGTTCCAGTACCCACTTTTGTTGGTTAACCACTTTGTCCACAGTTTTTCTCAAACTGGCCATAGGCATCTAACATAAGTTGCTTAATCGCTTCAATACTTCAAACACTTCATTCATTGGTTATTGTGTGCCACACCCTGCCTTTTGTCATTAATTTATATGTCCTTCGCCTTTTGACCTTCACCAGATTACTTTAAATGACTTAAAACAATTTTGATTAACCAGTTTCGTCACAGTTTCTCAAAATGGCCAATATCATTACATAAATAAAAGTAAGTTGCCTTTAATCGCTTCAATTACTTCAACACTTCATTCATTGGTAATGTGTGCCACACCTGCCATTTTTCATAATTTATATGTCCTTCGCCTTTTTGACCTTCACCAGATTACTTAAATGACCTTAACAATTTATGGGTTAACCAGTTCGTCAACAGTTTCTCAAAATGGCCATATCATCTTACATAAGTTGCTTAATCGCTTCAATACGTTTCAACACTTCATTTCAATTGGTAGTGGGTGCCACACCTGCCTTTTTCATAATTTAATAATGACCTTTCGCCTTTCTTTGACCTTCACCGGGTTACTTAAAATGGACTTCTAACAATTTTGGGTTCAACCAGTTCGTCACATGTTTCTCAAACTGGCCGATAATCCTCTACATATGTTGCTTAATAATCGCTTCAATTACTTCCAACACTTCATTCATTATGGTATGTGTGCCACACCATGCCTTTTCGATAACAATTTTTATAAGACCCTTCGTTCGTTTTGACCCTTCACCAGGTTACCTTGAATGACTTTGTCACAGACCACAAATAATATCGCATATTTGTTTCTTATTTTTCCATGAAAAAAACATCCTTGGTATTTCATTTAGAATTATGTCTCCAAGGGAGGAACAATTCTAATGAAAATAACCAAAATGTTGTTTTTTGTTTCCCATTTTAGAAGCAAAACTATTCAATAAGTGCGGATCTCTGCTGTAGGACAGTTTGGGATAGACAAATGTCCCCAGCCTTACAGCTACAGAATGGAATGGTCTTAAACTGGCATAATCACACTTGCTGGCTACGCAATGGTAGAAACCCACTAATAAAGTTAGGGAAAGGAATAATAAACTTACGTTTTGTAGGGAAGCTTCCTCCACCGAAGGGGGCACTGGATGGCACCGACACTGTAAAGAATCTTCGGTACGATCCTGAAATAGGGATATACGACATCTATTCCATCTACCACAACTATTCCACCATAATACTACATCTAATTCCATTATACACTATCCTAATTACATATAACCACAACTATTCAACCATATACAACATATATTCCAAATATACCTATCAATATTACATATACCAACAAAACTATTCCACCCATATACTACATCTATTACAATATACACTATCTATTCTTACAATTATACCACAACTATTCCACCATATACTACATCTATTTACCATATACACTATCTATTACCATATACCAACAAACTTCCCATGTCCATATTAACTACATCTATTTCCAAATATACACTATCTATTCCATATTACCCCAACAACTTATTCCACCATAATACTAACATCATTATTCCATATACACTATCTATAACATATACCAAACAACTATTAGTCCACCATATAACTAAACATCTATTACATATACACTTATCTATTGACATATAACCACAACTATTCCTCCACCATACAATACTATATCTTTATTCCCATATAGCACTATCTATTCCATATACCAAACGAACTATTTCCACCATATACTACATCTATTCCAATATACACTATCTATTTACATATACCACAAACTATTCCACCATATTACTACTATGCTATTACCAAATATCCACTATCTATTACAAATACACAACTATTCCCAACCATATTACTACCATCTATTCATATACAAATTATCTATTACAAATACCACAACTTATTCCAACTAAATATACTACATCTATTTAATATACTGTATTCTATTAACATATACCAAACAACTATTCCACCATATACTTCAATTTCTTATTTATTCATAATACACTATCTATTACAATATACCAACTATCTGATTACATTATTACCACAACTATTCCACCCCATATACTACATGCTATTACAATTATACACTATCTATTACAAATACCACAACTATTCCACCATATACTACATGTATTCCATTATACACTAAATCCTATTACCATATACCACAACCTATTTCACCATAAACTTACATTTCTATTCATAATACACTATTCGATTTCCATATACCACAAAAACTAGTTCCGCCCATATACCTACATTATATTCCATATACACTTTATTCCTATTTACATATACCACAACTATTCCACATATTACTTACATCCGATTACCATATACAAACACTAATTGCATTATAACAACAACCTATTCCACCATATTTAAACTACATCTATTTTCCATATACACTATTCTATTCCATATACCACAAACTATTCCACATATAACTTACAATAATATTCCCAGTATACACTATCTATTAACATATACCACAACTATTCCCAACCATATACTACATAAGACAATATTACACTATCAGTACAATAAACCATTAAACAACTTATTCCACCAGAATACTACAATCTCTTAACATATTACACTATCTATTACCTATACCATAACTTATTCCAACATATAACTACATTCTATTCAATATATCCACAATCTATTTACCAATATACCACAATTATTCCACCATATACTTACATCTATTCCCAACTTAATACACTATCCTTACTTACATTAGTACCCAACAACTATTCCACCAAACCTTAATACCTACATCAATTACATTATACAAACTATCCTAATTCCTATACCAAAACTATCCACCATATTACTACATCTATTCAATATACACTAATCATTACATTATACCACCACCTATTCACAATTACTACATCTATTACATATACACTATCTATAACATATACCAAAACAACTATTTCCACCATCTACTACCTCTAATTCAATATACACTATCTATACATATACCACCAACTTATTCCACCATATACTACATACTTATTCCCATTTTATACAACTATCTAATACATTATACCACAACCTAATTTCCAGCCATTATACTACATCTATTCAATATACACTAGCTATTACATATACCACAACTAATTCCCCATATTACTTACATCTTATTCCAATATAGACAAACTATTCCTATTACCATATACCACAACTATTCCACCAAATACTAAATTCTAATTACATAATACCACTAATCTATTACAATCTACCACAAGTTTTATAATATCTATTCCACCATGATACTAACACTTATTCCATAAATACACTATCTATTCACATATACCACAACTATTCCACCATATACCAACATCTATCAATACTTACCACATCCCCCCTTATTCCATATACCTCAACTATTCCCCAATTATACAACATCTAATTACATATTACACTTAACTATTACAAATACCACAAACTATTCCACCATATACTTACATCTTTTATTCCAATATACAACTAATCTATTACATATAACCACAAAACTATTTCCACCATATACTAACATCTATTCAATATACACTAACTTTTAAATTTCATTATACCAACCAAAACTATTTCCACCATATACTACATCTGATTCAATATACACTATCCTTATTATAATACCAACAAGCTATTCCACCATATACTTACATCTTTATTACCATATACTACTATCTATTACATAATAACCAAAACTATTCCACCATCTACTACAATTCTATTCAATTTATACAACTTATCTATTACATATACCAAAACTAAACTTCTTCCACCATATACTACATTATTATTACCATATACACTATCTATTACATATACCAACAACTATTCCACCATAAATATCATCTATTCAATATACACCATCTATTACATTAATTACCATTAACATTCCACCATACTAACTACATTCCTATTCCACTATACACTAATCTATTACATATACCACAACTATTCCACCATATTACACATCTATTCAATATACCTATCTAATTACATAATTACCACCAAACTATTTCCACCATAATTACTTACAATCTTTCCAATATACACTAATTCTTTAATTATAGATAACCCCAAAAACTATTCCACCATATTACTACATTCTATTCAATATAACCACTATCTCTTAAACATATACCACAACTATTCCACCTAAATTACTACATTCTATTGCAATATAACACTATCCTAATTACATATACCACAACTATTCCACCATATACTAACATCTAGTTCCAATATACACTATCTTTATTAGATTATACCCCAACTATTCCACCATATTAACTAACATCTATTTCCAATATACACTATCTATTAACATTATACCACAACAACTATTCCACTATTAATACTACATCTAATTCAATATAAGGGTAACTTGGTTATAGGAAGATCTATTAAAATCAATTTAATTTTTACCTAATGTGCCTTTCAATTCAAGCGAGACACTGGGTAAAAAAAAAAACAAATGTTCGCCACAGCCAACCATGGCCAAAAACTTGTACTCATGCTGCTAGATAATTATTTCTTGATCCATTTGGCTGATTTCTTTTGTAATGACAAGATTTCTTGATAGGATAGACTAATTTAAAGCCATTTGCAGAGCCTCGCCCATCCCGTTTCCTAAGCCTTGCCAGATATTTTTTCCCATTCACAGAAGTAACCTACTAATTTCTCTATAACTATTTCACAGGGTATGTGGAATTTAATTATTTACAACATAGACAGAAATATTTTATTACTTTCTGATTTCTTTCCTGCTCTATGGTCATCCCAAGATCGCCGGTGTTTCTTTCGTGAAGATTTCCGTCTTACAGGTTTGGCAATTTTCTTCAGACCCCTATCAGCAAAGTGCATCTAACAACTTGGTTTGAAAAGAACAAAAAGGCCATTTTTGACAATAGCTACAGAGAATAAGGCAACATAACCATTTGTATTTAAACCCAGGGGAAGCTGAATTAAACATGAAAATATGCACGAGGTGATTGGGCCCCAGGGCGCTCCCAGCATAAGGAATTAGTAATTGGGCTTTGCTTTTCACTCCAATCATTTTTGAATCAATTGGGTGCATTTCATCAAAATAGTAATTTGGTAAAATAAAATGACAACTATTGTTTACACATCTAACAGGGCAGCAATTTCTTGGAAAAAATAATGTGGGAGGAAACCAGAGTACCCGGAGGGAAAACCCACTTTTGTTGATCTTGGCGAATCACCATACCATCTCACATACTGACCGACCTGAGGATCGAACCTGGGGACCGCATTTGGTGAGAAGAGCGATCTTTTTTTGATACTCGCTACTCGATTTACAAATCGGTTTAGGTTTTTGGCAAATTTTAACTAAATACGCAGCTTATCTGGTAGCTACTGGACCCACTTATTGCTCAATTCCAAGCGTTGCGCGTGTAGCGGAACAAGAGCCATTTCACAACTCCAACAACCCAAGTTTTTTAGGCTTGTTGAGGACCCAATCACGAAGGCCGCAATTATTTCTCACGATAATCAGACTAACCTGGTTCAAAAATGTTTTCTTACATTATCACACATCACACCATAGATACTTTAAAAAAATAAAAAACAAACAGAGAATCAAAACATAAAAAATATGATCAAGAGTTGAACCAAATTAATGTTCAAAAGGTAAGCCTATTTCCATCAACATTGCAAAGAATAACAATAAACTAGCAAAGGGGTACCTTGAAGGGAGAAATTCGTTTAAAAATTTTTCTGAACTGCAATTGTTTCATTATAGGAAACTCGCAAATGGCAAAATATATTTCATGATTCGTATTGCAGAATTATTAATAACTGAATTTCTTACATTAATCACAGCCATAATGCTGTGATTTAATGTAACAAATTCCAGTATAATAAAAATTTATCCTAAAATTGGAAAATTTCTCCCCAAAGTATACTTTCTACTAAAAGTATACTTTGCAATGTTGATGCTAGAGGCCACAGAGCTGCCATAATGAAAGTAACAATCAGCCAAGGAGAGATTTCGAAAAACATAATTTGAGATTGGTCGAAGGAAAGACGTCAATTGGCGACGTTCACAACGTCATTTCTCCAAAATATCGGTTTTAAGGCACAAAAGTGTGTTGTAAGCTACCGCTGCTCAAATAACAGAACTGAAGTTGGAAATTGTAAATTACTACAAAATATGTTTTGGCCTGAAAAAGTTTCAAAAAGGTGAAATTAAATTGAGACTACTGTCCCTGTTTCAAATTTTGAAACTGGCCCAAATTAATATAAACAATTGCAAAAAACAATTGTTTTTATAATATTAAATTTAAAGGAAAATTCAATTGAAAGAATTGAGACCTTCTTTTTATTTCGTGAAATTTTGCTTTCGGTCCAATATTGATTTTATGACGAAATACTATTTCCCATGTTTAAATCTCCGTAGACGATGAGTTCATGGGGATTTAAAAATTTTTTGGGAATTTTTTTTCCATTAAACCGGAAATAGGTGGACAGTATTTTCCAAAATTTTACTTTTGTTTTCTTAGATTAAATTATTTCCAAGCCTATCTAGCCATTGGTTTCGGAAAGCAATTTTTTTTGTACTGCTCCCTCAGCTACCTCCACCTCCTTTTCCCCCATTGTTAAATTCCCATTAGCAGAAATCAATTTTCCGTAATAAAATCAATATTTGCCATAATTTCACAAAATTAAAAAGAATTGTTTATTATGGCCTCGTAAAAATTTGGGCATATTGAGGTGAAACAGACTGTAGTGTCCTCCCTAGCATCGAAGTGAGCATTTCGGGCCAATACAATCAAATCAAGTTTTATCGCTATCGGGTGTCCTTCCCACAAACGGATCAAGGTCCCACCTGAACTGAACACGGAGTAGGATAGTCATCAATGTGAGGAAAGCTATTGATAAAGTTTGGTAAAACAGATCCAACTGACGTATCCAGGAGATGTACCAAATTTGGACTTAATGTTGAAGACCGACAACTATGCACGGAAATTGTTGGCCGCTATGTCTCCACTTCAAACAGGACAACCTAAAGTGGGAGAAGACCAACAAACATGAACGTGGAAAACAATTATTGTATATTCAATTGACAAAAAAGGAAAAAAGTAAGGTTTATTTCACTGCCCCTTGATTGTTGGAACAAAGAAAGACGGAAAGAACCTCAGCCACTACAGCCAACTACAGCCACTACAGTACCAGCCACTACAGCCACTACCCCCAAGCCACTTACTAACACCCCAAAGGATTAAATCTCTATGTATTTCAACTTCCTTGTAACACAGCCAGTGTTTACATCCCAACTAATAACATTCCAGCACCAAAATACATTTCTGTACACCCATTCCCCTAAAACCCTAACATTTTGAATTAGCAAGTTTCAAAGTCTTCCTGTCCAAAAATTTGTTATCCCAGTAAACTCCCACGCCGAACTAATATTTCCGTAACCGGGTGAGGCGCAGTTAAAATAAAACACGGAAAAAAAAATACATAACAAGTTTCATTGATGAATTTATTTTAAAATGCTGGAATTTATAAGGAATGAATTGGGCCTTTTTTGTGGAACTTTATCGGGGATATTAAACTTGGAAAACAAGTCGCGGGAATACTGGACGAGGCCTTTTCCGGCCTTCGGTACCAGTATTCCCGCGACTTCCTTCCAAGTTCATACCCCGAATTAAATTCCACAAAAAAACGGCCATTTATTCCTATTGTTTGTTTTGTTTGTTTATTGGTGTTTAACAACGGCCTGATCAACAGCTAATGGTCATGTAAAGGGCCGGGCAAAACGGATTTTCGATCCCCATTTTAACCTGGCCTGCATTGGGTGTTGGGGAAAATTCCAAAATTCAGAACTGAACTATTTACATTTTCGAGAAACAAAATTATTCAGCCCTGAAATTAGAATAACCTGACCTGGTGGCAGGTCCATACCACACCAAAGTCACTTGGCCCCTTCCCATAAAATAGGATTACGAATAATCGTAATACTCACATAAGGGGTATAACCAGATTCAACTGTCACATACAAAATGCCAAAGATGTATGTGAGGGCCAAACCAGGTCTCCAGTCGGGATTCCGGTAAGGATGAACCCCGATCATTAAATTACCCATCGTGTGCTCCCACCTGCCACCCACTCCATTTATTCCTATATTAATACAGCCCGACTCCCTGTAACAGCCAGTGTTTAGATCCCACTTTAATACAGCCCAACAGGGTTCAAGCTAGCCCTTCAAAATAGGGAGAAGTTTTCGCAAATCATTAGAGAAAATAGACATTTCTTCCAAAATTTCTGTTTTATATAGTGAAAAACTTCTCCCTCAACTCAAAATCAGGAGAAGTCGGACAAATTAGGGAGAGAATTTCGCCCACTTTGCCCTGTAAACTGATCCCTGGCCCTATATATTTAACCTCCCTACAACAGCCACCACTCTACAATGCCTCTTTGTAACAGCCATTATTTTATATCTAAAGTTGATACGTCCCCCTATATTAATTAATCTCACTACAACAGTCACCTCCACACAACGGATAGTTTTCTGTTTTCCCATGGATGGCTGTTGTAGAGTTTTCCCCTCCATTATGGTTAAGCCAGAGTTTACCATTCCACGACGTCTGCTCCATGTTGATGTCTGCACTGTCAAAGCTGGATAGACTGGTCAGCGATGGTCGCCGTGCTCCTAGGTCCAGTGAATGGTAAAACTCAAGGTCAAGGTCACCATCGACGGTCACATCATTGCCATGCTTCATGGTAATAGGAGATGGGGATATGGGGCTTGGTGACCTGTCATAAATTATGGGACTTACTGCTAAAAGTTGTCTATTTTTATCTTGGACAACATCAGAATCTGTTGCCTCGGCTTTAATTTCACCTTGTGACGACTTTAAATTCAAGGTCATATGGTTATCCAGTTCCTTCACAATGTCAGGGTTGTCATCTCCAATCTTGAAAACAACTTCGTTAACAAGCTTACCATCCACAGAAGTATTATTGGTTTTCATAACAGATTCGCCTAGTAACGTTTCAGTGTGCAACAATTCTTCAATCTCTTCATCCACTGTTCCAACACCATTGACAATGTCTAAGTTAACTGTTTCAAACTTATCAACTGATAGTTCCCTGTTTGGTACTGCTGCAATCAGTTCATCTTCTTTAGTTGCTATCATTTCTGCCTGACTGCTAACGATATCTGAACAAGAAACATTATCCAACACCTCTCCAGTTGCTTCATTGATAAGCTCCTTACTCTCCTTTGGAGACTTATTGCTTGATTTGCAATCACCCGCTGCATCTCCTGTCTGTGTATCCATGTTATGATGTTCATCTGTCTGTACACATTCTGTATTCATGGCAACAATAGTTTCCCTGACACCAGGATGGTTACCTTCAACAATACTGTCTAATCCAATACTGTCACATTTGCCACGTCGGTATTCCCCTGAAGCTATTCCAGTCAATTCAACATTTATATGTTCAACATTGGTATGTTCTGATCTCTCACTATTGGGTAGGTGTTCATTCGAAGACACATATGTCTGGATTTCATTCCGACGACATTGTGTATCACCAAGTTCCGACGCAATACTAGAAGGTTCAACAAAAGAATTACCATCAGGTACTCCCCTACCAAGAGAGTTAATCTGTGTAGCTCCACCATCAGGGATGTCTACACCTGTGTTTTCAGTATTGTCACTATCAAATACGACGCTGGACATCTCATCAAGGATTGCGATACGTTCTAAAGCAGCAAAGCTGTTTTCATCATTTGCAACTGTTGTGTTAGTTCTACTGATATCATCTACCATCGTAGAAGAATCAGTGTGTACTGATTCTTGATTAACTCTATCAATATGTTCAGTAGTATCACGATTACTATCATTAATACCAGCATCAACCGCTAAGTCTCCATGGCAACCAATGACAATGTGTCTCCACTTTGCCGACTTATAGAACTTCCAGATCGACTTCTACTCGAAGCTACACTTTCTGTCTCAGACGCAGAAGCATTTATGGTTTCCATGGCAACTATCACAGAGTTTAATTTATTAGCGAGATCTGTCCTATTCGAGTCAGATAGTTTATCAGACAGATGATAGAGATCTGTAATGGTTATCGGCTTCTGCGTATGTCTATGCAAAAATATAGTCTCAAAATAAATACACATATTTGCAGCACTGACAATGTTTTCAGACTTCAGACAGAGGGAGATAGCATCAAAAGCCGACGAGAGGGAGAGACAATGAATCTTCATGGTTTGCAAGAAGATGTAGAGCTCGTTACCAAGGCAACACATATCTTGAATACCTACAAAGAATAATAAAAGAATTTGCAAAAAAAGTGAACAGGACTTATTGATTACAACATCAACTGTTAACACAATTAAAGCAGATTTTGAGTGATTAAATTAAAACCAGGATGATGATAAGCATAACAAGCATATTTAAGTTTTGGATACATTTGCTTTGAAATAGAAAACTGATTATGAAAACTACAGTCACACAGTCTGATCAGCGCCTACAATGATTGGTGATCATTCCCAATACTGCTAAAAAGTGTACCAGAATACCAGGAACATGACTGGCAAAAAATCTGACGAAAACCCCTAGTGATGGTTCATATGAGACACGCCATGTGATTTTGTATCTTCGGACATCTGCGTAATTTCATGAAGTATGTTTACAAAATTTACATTATTTGCTGTAAATGGCGTCAAAAGTTGACAACTTTTCAGAGTACATACTTAATGAAATTATGCAGATGTCCGAAGGTACAAAAATCCCATGGCGTGTCTCATATGTGGCTGCAACTGAACCAGTGTGCATCCAAATCAGCCTAGACATCCGCAGTCTGATCAGGGGCCTATTTCATCAACATTGCAAAGTATACTTTCCTAGGCAAAGTATACTTTGAGGGAGAAATTTTAAATTTTAGAATAAATTTATTAATTTTTATTATACTGAATTTATTACATTATCACAGCCAATTTTGGCTGTGATAATGTAATAAATTCAGTATAATAATTCTGCATAGTTTTAATCATCAAATATATGCAATCGTTAGTTCTGCATGAAATAATGCATTTTGCTAGGAAAGTATACTTTGCAATTTTGATGAAATCGGCTACAGAATCTGCACTGTTTGCCATTCCATCAATGAAACAGCTGTCATGCTTCTAACAAACAAGATAGATCGTTATCAGGCTACAGGACTGTGAATAGGAGCTACACTGGGTGAATAGGAGCTACACTGGGTGAATAGGAGCTACACTGGGTGAATAGGAGCTACACTGGTCACAAATCCCATAAGCCCTATTTCTCCAGATGCAGCCACAATATGGTGTATTAAAATAGGTCAGATATACATACCAGAGAAGGCATTGCACCACAAGATGACCTTGATGTTGACTGGGTCAAGGACATAGATACATGTGGATGTCCAGCCCACCAGCATGGTCGTCCTACAATAGGATCTAGGTCAATATCACAGAATTAGTATCTTCATCTTTAGACGTTCGACGGTAGGTTGGAACTAAATTAAACCTGCTATACGGTGATAAACAAGAGAGATTTAATTAGGGGAACGTCTGTTGTGTTTGTTTGTTGGGGTTTAATGGCCTATCAACAGCTAAGGTCATATAAGGCCGGGTCAATGGGTTTAGTACTAAAGCACATATATTACCAGTACAAGTACATGTTCAAGTACATGTACAAATGGGGGGGGGGGGGAAATCCCTAAATCAGACCTGAATATTTACAATAAAAAAAACTATATATTCAGCCCTGAAATCAGAATAATCCTGATCTGATGACAGGTCCTCGCCACACCAGAATCACTTGGCCCCTCCCAAAAGCAGTAGGATAATCTGACTACGTTTATAATGGGCAATGGCCCAATTCAACTCAAATACAGCTAACGACTGCATATATTGCATAATTAAAAGTATGCAGAATTATTATACTGAATTTATTATATTATCACAGCCAAAATGGCTGTGATAATGTAATAAATTCAGTATAATAAAAATTAATCAATTTATCCTTAAATTGAATATTTCTCGCTCACAGTGTACTTAGCAAAATAAGTATGCTTAATATAAATTTTGGTGAAAACGGCTACAGGAGTGACAAATTGTAATGAAAATCTGATGATCCCAGTATGTATGTATCTGGTTAGAGCAATCAGATTGTAGAGATATTGGGTACTTAAAGACCTTAAAGGTACATGCCCACTCAGTAGGCACAAGATGTTCTTTATAGGAATTAAATAAGTGTATAATTATGTCACTATTCCACCAGTTCTAATAATTACGAGTGCGCGCTATACAGATATAATCATTTTTTAGTAATATTTATTTTACTGATAGTGACTCGCGGTGGTACCAGGCTATTTTCATATGCAAATGAGGCATGATATTTTTTAATTATTTACACTAATTAAATGTGTCACCTGAAAAAAATAATATTTTCGACAGAATGAAAAGTATGATCATTGCAATTCAAACTAGAAAATGTGTTCATAGAACACAGATGCCCCACATAAAAAAGGCAACATTCCAAGTCCAAAAAGGGAGATATTCCTTAACCCGGGAGTCAAATAAAACATCGAAATAAACTAATCATAAGGAAGCTACATACCAAGTTTCAGGTCTGTAGCTATTATGGTTTAAATGTTTTATGAGCTCCAAGTCAAAATTTCCAAATTCTACGTCGAAAAGGGGTAGATAATCCATGACCCGGGGGTCAAATAAAAAATTTAAATAAACTTTGCTCATCTACTCATCATAAGGAAGCTACCTACCAAGTTTCCGGTGTGTAGCAATTGGGGTTTAAAAGTTTTACGACTTACAAGCCAAAGTTGGAAAATTCTAAGTCGAAAAGGGGGAGATAAACCATGACCCCAAGGTCGCATCTACTCACCATAAGAAAGCTACATACCAAGTTTCAGGTCTGTAGCTAGTATGCTTTAAGAGTTTTATGAGTTACAAAGCAAAATTGCCAAATTCTAAGTTGAAAAGGGGAAGATAATCCATGAACAGGGGTCAAATCAAAAATTGAAACAAACTTTGCGCATCTACTCATTGTAAGGAAGCTGCATATCAAGTTTCATGTCTGTACCTATTATGGTTTAAAAGTTACAAGGCAAAATTGTCAAATTATAAGTAAACAAGAGGGCCATGATGGCCCTAATTCGCTCACCTGACTCCATGAACACCAGAGGAGAATGTGACATTGAGTTCATGTGTTTTAAAAAAAATTGTGGTATTTTTAGATGGCGGTCATCTTGGATTAAGCGATGACTCTCATTTGACCAAATCTGAAATGCTTCACCCAAGAATCTTAACTTACTATGAAGTTTGGCCAGCATCGGCCATGTGGTTCCTGAGAAAAAGTTGTGCAAAATCTTGAATAAATGGACCTTTTGGCGGCCATCATGGATGACATAATCATCCGATTTCGACAAATATTGCACCAGAGCAATCGCCTCATCGATACCTTCAATTTGATATATGACATGAGCATATTTGGTCAAAAATAAAATTTGACCCCAATTTGACCCCATGGGCCACGCCCACATTTGACCCTGTGGTCACCATTTTCACAACTTTGAAAGAGCATTGTGCATCAATCATTCCTACCAAGTTTCTTCGAAATCCGGCTAGCGGTTCATGAGAAGAAGATTTTTTAAGAATTTATGCTATTTTTAGACGGCTAAGTTTGGCTACCATGGGCCAAGCGGTTCATGTGAAGAAGAATTTTGAAATGCACCAGAGTGATCGCCTCGTTGATACCTTCAATTTGATATATGACATGACCATATTCGGTGAAAAAATAAATTTGACCCCACGGGCCACGCCCATTTTTGACCCCGGGGTCACCATTTTAACAAATTTGAAAGAGTATTGTACATCGATCATTCCTACCAAGTTTTGTCAAAATCCGGTTGCCGGTTCTTGAGAAGAATATTTTTGAAGAATTTGTGCTATTTTTAGACAGCGGCCATCTTGGATTACGTAATGACGTCATTTTAACAATTTTGTAATCCCCCTACCTAAGGACCATGACCATGAAGTTTGGTGACTATAGGCCCAATGGTTACCGAGGAGAAAATGTTCACGGACGACGATGACGGACGACAGACGACGACGGACGACAGACACATTGCGGTAACAATAGCTCACATGATCTTCGCTCAGGTGAGCTAAAAAAGGGGGAGATAATCTATGAGCCCCGGGGTCGAATCAAAAATCAAAATAAACTTTGCGCATCCACTCATCATATGGAAGCTACATACCAAGTTTCCGGTCTGTAGCTAGCACAGTTTAAAACTTTTATGACTTACAAGGCAAAATTGTCAAATTATAAGTCAAAAAGGGGGAGATAATCCATGACCCCAAGGTCGAAACAAAAATCAAAAAAATATTTGCGCATCTACTCATTATAAGGAAGCTACATACTAAGTTTCAGGTGGGTAGCTAGCACGGTTTAAAACTTGGTAAAATTGCCAAATTCTAAGTCGAAAAGGGGGAGATAATCCATGACCCCGGGGTCAAATAAAAACAAAAAAACAGCTACATACAAAGTTTCAGGTGTGTATGTAGTATGGCTTAAAAGTTTTACGACTTACAAGGCAAAATTCTAAGTCAAAAAGGGGGAGATAATCCATGACCCAGGGGTCAAATAAAAAAACTAAATTTGCGCATCTACACATCATAAGGAATCTACATACCAAATTTCAGAGGTGTAGCTATTACGGTTTAAAAGTGTTATGACTTACAAGCCAAAATTGGAAATTTCTATGTCGAGATGGGCAGATAACCCATGACTCCGGGGTTGAATACAAAATCAAAATAAACTTTGCCCATGCACTCATCATAAGGAAGCTACGTACCAAGTTTCAGGCCTGTAACTAGTACGGTTTAACAGTTTTATGACTGACAAGGTTGGTGATGGACGGACGGACGGACGGACAGACAACGGTAACACTAAATGCCCCCTCCACTATTGTGGTGGTGCATAAAAATAAACACAGATAACAAATAGCAATGTCCGTTAACATTTTCAGGAAACACGGTTATCGCCCCTGATATCAGTGTGGAAATTTACGTCTAATATAAAGTGTATGATAATGCCAATCAATATGTGGGGTGATGGTGAATAAATATAAATGTTTATTTTGCGAGAAAATATCCCAGATGATGTCTCTGATATAAAGAACATTTTTTGCCTACTGAGTGGGCATGTACCTCTCACTTAAAGTTATTAGGACCTAAACACCCTACACATAACAGAGAATCTTGAGCTTTGTAAATCGTCACAAAAGTTCCCACTTTTTTGTTTGAACACCACATGTACCTACCGAAGAGCCTCGCGTTTTAGAAATGACTAAAATAGTTCATATTTTATTTACACACCTCGTATGTATCTTAGACAAGTGCACACATAAACTCTTGTACATACCTGAGAATGTTGAGTTTTGGGAAGGCAATACCCTGGGCTGGGAATCGCTGGCTGGTGCTCGGAGCATCAAACATGCTGTGTGCATAAAAACAAGGCATCATTACTATGAAGCTAATCCCCTCGCTGGCAGCCCTGACAATAAAATAACAAGAGTGCTGAAGGTCACAATATGCACCCATCAAGGCAAGGCCAGTCAACAAGGGGAGATAAGTCACTGAAAATCAATAGTGTTCTTCATCTTGCATTGATAAACATTTATTCTGAATTTGGTTACGATCCCTCAAGTAGAACTTGAGTTATTGCGTGAACAAGAATATGGAGTCCCAAAAGTAACAAGAGTTGTCAGAAGACAACGAAGCTCGCCTGTTGGCAGCCTTCATTCAAACTTGTCACAGTTGTATAAAAAACATGAATATTATATAACTTGACCTTGGGATAAGGGGTGTGCAGTGGACCTTGACATGGAGGTCAGTGGTGGAAGGTGTGTCGTGGATTTGATATAGCATGATAAAGCATATTAAGATGAATGCATGTATGAAATATCAATGCGCTCCCTGAAAAGAGAAGGAAAACAAAATTTAACCCAGCGTTAAGTTTATGAACACACTAAGTTGGTGATTTTCTACAGCATGATAGCTATTCACATGAGGAATGCATGTATAAATGTGCTAAGTTTGTGACATTGGCCTTGGCAAAAGGGGTGGAGGGGGTGGGTCATGGATTTTCTGTAGCACAATAGTGTATCATCCGATGAATGCATGTATGAAATATGAAGGTGTTCCCTGTAAAGAAACAGAAGTTACAAGAAGACATTTACTCCAACGTTAAGTTTATGATGTTGATCTTGGGGAAAGGGGTGGGGTGGGTCATGGATTTGCTGTAGCACAATAGAGGATCATCACATGAATGCATGTATGAAATATCAAAGCGTTACACAACATTTACCTCAATGTAAAGTTTATAAACATGCTAAGTTTGTGACCTTGACATTGGGGTAAGCGTTGGTTGGTGGGTTGTGGATTTGCTACAGCATGATAGAGGGTCATCTGAGGAATATCTGTATGAAATATCAAGGCGTTCCATGAAAGGAAACAGATGTTATAAGACATTTACGCCAACGTTAAGTTTATGAATGTGCTAAGTTTGTGACCAGGACCTTGGGGAAACGGGTGGGGGTTTGTCATATATTTGCTATAGCATGCTAGAGTATCATCAGATGAATACATATATGAAATATCAAGGTGTTCAAAGTGTAAAGAAACAGAAGTTACACAACATTTACCCCAACGGTAAGTTTATGAACATGCTAAGTTTGTGACCTTGACTTTTGGGTAAGGGTTGGGTGGTGGGTTGTGGATTTGCTACAGCATGATAGAGGGTCATCTGACGAATGTATGAAATAGCAAGGCGTTCCATGAAAGGAAACAGACATTTACCCCAACAGTAAGTTTATGAATGTACTAAGTTTTTGACCTTGACCTAGGGGTAAGGGATGGGCAGTGGATCATGGATTTGCTATAGCATGATAGAGCATCATCAGACGAATGCATATATGAAATATCAAGGCGTTCCATGAAAGGAAACAGATGTTATAATACAGTTACCCCAACGTTAAGTTTATGAATGTGCTAAGATTGTGACCTTGACCTTGGGGTGGGAAAGGGCTGGGTGGTGGGTCATGGATATGCTACAGCATGATAGAGGGTCATCTGAGGAATGCATGTATGAAATAACAAGGTGTTCCATGAAAGGAAGCAGAAGTTATAAGACATTTACCCAACATTAAGTTTATGAATGTGCCATGTTTCTTGTGACTGACCTTGATAAGGGATGGGTGGTGGGTCATTGGATTTGCTACAGCATGATAGAGCGTCATCTGAGGAATGCAATGTATGGAAATAACATGTGTTCCATGAAAGGAAAGCAGAAGTTATAAGACATTATAAGTATGAATGTGCAGTTTGTGACCTTGAACTTGGGGTAAGTTTGGGTGGTGGGTCAATGTTTTGACAAGCATTTGTAGAGCGTCATTCTGAGGATGCTTGGGGTAAGGGAAAAACTGGGTGTTCCAGGGAAAGGAAACAGAAGTTATAAGGACATTACCCAACGTTAAGTTTATGAAGTCAAATGTGACCTTGACCTTGTAAGGGGCTGGGTGGTGGGCCATGGATTAGCTACAGCATGATAGAGGGTCATCTGAGGAATGCATGAATGAAATAACAAGGCGTTCGATGAAAGGAAACAGAAGTTATAAGACATTTACCAAACGTTAAGTTTATGAATGTGCCAAGTTTGTGACCTTGACCTTGGGGTAAGGACTGGGTGGTGGGTCATTGATTTGCTACAGCATGATACAGGGTCATCTGAGGAATGCATGTATGAAATAACTAGATTTGTCAGTAAGCGGGTGCTTACAGAATACCCCCCCACCCCGACCTAGAATGAATTAGGCTTAACGAAGGTAAACATACATTCCAGCTCGCATACTATCATTTTCAGATAAAAGACTATGTCAGCACATATGGAGAGTGCGATGGTGGTTCCAGTTGAAAAAAGCAAACTAGACATTCTAAGTCCGTGACCTTGACCCCTGGCATAAATGGGGGTCGTAGGTTTGTTGCAGAATGATGTATGAGTGTCAAAGAAGGGCCGGGTAAAATATCACTCCATTCCGCAAAGGGAAAGAGAAGTTATAAGGAAATTTACATTTGTTAAGTTTTAGTTTTTTTCTAAGTTTATAAGTCTGTGACCTTGAGCCCTGGCATAAATGGGGGTCGTAGGTTTGTTGCAGAATGATGTATGAGTGTCAGAGAAGGGGTGGGTAAAATATGAAAGATTTCCACAAAGGGAAAGATAAGTTAAAAGGAAATTTACAATTGTTAAGTTTTTCTTTTTTTCTAAGTTTCTAAGTCCGTGACCTTGACCCCTGGCATAAATGGGGGTCGTAGGTTTGTTGCAGAATGATGTATGAGTGTCAGAGAAGGGGCGGGTAAAATATGAAAGATTTCCGCAAAGGAAAAGAGAAGTTAAAAGGAAATTTACAATTGTTAAGTTTTGTGACGGACGGAAAGACGGAAGCTGACTGCAGTATACCCTCCTCACAACTTCGTTGCGGGGGGGTATAACAAGGCGTTCGATGAAAGGAAACAGAAGTTATAAGACATTTACCCAACGTTAAGTTTATGAATGTGCCAAGTTTGTGACCTTGACCTTGGGGTAAGGGCTGGGTGGTGGGTCATGGATTTGCTACAGCATGATAGAGGGTCATCTGAGGAATGCATGTATGAAATAACAAGGCGTTCGATGAAAGGAAACAGAAGTTATAAGACATTTACCCAACGTTAAGTTTATGAAATGTGCCATGTTTGTGACCTTGACTTTTGGGTAAGGGTGGGTGGTGGGTGGGTTGGATTTGCTACAGTATGATAGAGGGTCATCTGATGAATGTATGAAATAGCAAGCCGTTCCATGAAAGGAAACAGACATTTACCCCAACGGTAAGTTTATGACCTTGACCTTGGGGTAAGGGATGGGCAGTGGATCATGGATTTGCCATAGCATGATAGAGCATCATCAGATGAATGCATGTATGAAATATCAAGTCGTTCCATGAAAGGAAACAGATGTTATAAAACATTTACCCCAACGTTAAATTTATGAATGTGCCAAGTCTGTGACCTTGACCTTGGGCTAAGGGCTGGGTGGTGGGTCATGGATTTGCTACAGCATGATAGAGGGTCATCTGAGGATGCATGTTGAAATAACAACGTGTTCTGAAAGGAAAGAAGATATAAGACAATTTACCCAACGTTTGTTTATGAATGTGCCAAGTTTGTGACCTTAACATTGGGGTAAGGGGTGGATGGTGGGTGTGGATTTACAATATGATAGATTGGGAATGATGTACCGAAACAACGTCCATGAAAGGAAGCAGAATTTTAAGATTTACCCAATTAAGTTTATGAATGTGCAAGTTTGTGACCTTGACCTTGGGGTAAGGGCTGGGTGGTGTCTTTGATTTGCTACAGTGATAGAGCATATGAGGAAGCATGTGAAATAACAGGTGTTCCTGAAAGGAAAAAGAAGTTATAAGACATTTACCCAACGTTAAGTTTATGAATGTGCCAAGTTGGATTGACCTTGGGTAAGGGCTGGGAGGTCATGGATTTGCTACAGCATGATAGAGGGTCACTGTGGAATGTGATGAAATAACAAGTTCGAAAAGGAAACAGAATTTAGACATTTACCCAAGTTATTTGAAGTGCCAAGTTTGACCTTGACCTTGGGGTAAGGGTGGGTGGTGGGCATGGTTTTGCTACAGATGCGGTCTCGAGGGGCATGTGAAATAACAAGGTGTTCCATGAAAGGAAACAGAAGTTATAAGACATTTACCCAAAGTTAAGTTTGTGGACGACGCCGACGCTCTTAGGCACTTCATGCAGGCGAGCTAAAAATGGACGCCAAGGGGAGTAAGTCATCGGAAATTTTTGAAAACCAATAGCCTTCATGTTGCAGTGATAAACATGTATACTAAATTTGGTTACGATCAGTGAAGTAGAACTTGAGTTATTGCGTGGACCAGGATACAGAGTGCGAAAATTAAAAATGGTGGCCAAGAGGAGATAAGTCATCAGAAATGTTTAAAAATCAATAGGCTTCTTCGTCTTGCCGTGATAAACATGTACACCACATTTGGTTATGAGCCGTGAAGTAGAACTTATTGTGTGGACAAGGATACAGAGTGCGAAAAATAAAAATGGCCGCCAAGGGGAGATAAGAATTTTCTTTTTTTTGAAAATCAATAGGCTTCTTCGCCTTGCCGTGATAAACATGTATACCGATTTTGGTTACAATCCGCCAAGTAGAACTCTAGTTATTACATGGACGGGCTGTGCCCGCCCGCCGCCTGTACAAGGTACAACTAATATGTTTGTTCAAACGTGATATAACAAGAGGCCCAAATGGGCCTATATCTGTCACATAAATTATTATCCTCATTATAAAGTAAATTCAGAAGAGAGGGGGGGGGGTGGGGGGGGGGGGGGGGAT
The DNA here is from genome assembly GCA_029237695.1 of Conchocele bisecta. Classification (NCBI taxonomy): domain Eukaryota; kingdom Metazoa; phylum Mollusca; class Bivalvia; order Lucinida; family Thyasiridae; genus Conchocele; species Conchocele bisecta. The sequence goes on along the minus strand of CM055273.1, from coordinate 232,789 downwards.
GGCACAGACTGTCTGTGAGGGTGGGGGCCTGTAGCCGATTTCACCAACATTGCAAAGTATACTTTACTAGCAAAGTATACTTTGAGGGAGTAATCATTTATTTTTCCTGAAATGCTTTATTTCATATAGAATGCATATATTTCATGATTAAAAGTATGCAGAATTATTATACTGAATTTATTACATTATCACAGCCAAATTGACGACGTTTGAATAAGACGTTTGAAATGTATAACAAAAGGATGACCTTTCGGCGGCCATCTTGGATGACATAATCATCTGATTTCTACAAACTAGATGGCCGCGGCCTGCATGTCGCGCCTTGTGGCGAGGCATGGACACTAAAAAAAAAGATATAGTATAACCAAAAACTTTAACCAAAAAACTTAACCAAAAAACTTAACCAAAAACTTTAACCAAAAAACTTAACCAAAAACTTCAGAGGAATTTGACCTTGACATTGGGCACAGGGGCCGCACTGGAGTGGGGTAGAATGAAAATACAGATGATGATAAACACCCATGTGAAGTTTCAAGGTAATGGGCAAAGCAGTTGCAGAGATATAGTATAACGAAAAACTTTAACCAAAAAACTTAACCAAAAAACTTAACCCAAAACTTTAATTAAAAACTTCAAAGTAATTTGACCTTGACATTGGGCACAGGGGCCGCACAGGAGGGGGGTAGAATGAAAATATAGATGATGATAAACACCCATGTGAAGTTTCAAGGTAATGGGCAAAGCAGTTGCAGAGATATAGTATAACGAAAAACTTTAACCAAACTAGATGGCCGCGGCCTGCATGTCGCGCCTTGTGGCGAGGCATGGACACTAAAAAAAAAGATATAGTATAACGAAAAACTTTAACCAAAAAACTTAACCAAAAACTTTAACCAAAGAACTCAACCAAAAACTTTAAGCAAAAAACTTAACCAAACAACTTAACCAAAAACTTTAACCGGACACACGTATGTACGTACGTACGCGCTTTCCGCAAGCGGGCGCGACAAAAACTTAACCAAAAACTTTAACCAAAAAACTTAACCAAAAACTTCAAAGTAATTTGACCTTGACATTGGGCACAAGGGCCGCACGGAAGGGGGGTAGAATAAAAATATAGATGATGATAAACACCCATGTGAAGTTTCAAGGTAATGGGCAAAGCAGTTGCAGAGATATAGTATAACAAAAACTTTAACCAAAAAACTTAACCAAAAAACTTAACCAAAAACTTTAACCAAAGAACTTAACCAAAAACTTAAAAGTAATTTGACCTTGACATTGGGCACAGGGGCCGCACGGGAGGGGGGTAGAATGAAAATATAGATGATGATAAACACCCAAAAAACTTAACCAAAAACTTTAACCAAAAAACTTAACCAAAAACTTCAAAGTAATTTGACCTTGACATTGGGCACAGGGGCCGCACGGGAGGGGGGTAGAATGAAAATATAGATGATGATAAACACCCATGTGAAGTTTCAAGGTAATGGGCAAAGCAGTTGCAGAGATATGTATAACGAAAAACTAACCAAAAAAAACAACAAAAAACTTTAACCAAAAATTAACCAAAAAACTTAACCAAAAACTTTAACCAAAGAACTTAACCAAAAACTTCAAAGTAATTTATGACCTTGACATTGGGCCACAGGGGCCGCACGGGAGGGGGGTAGAATGAAAATATAGATGATGATAAACACCCATATGAAGTTTCAAGGTAATGGGCAAAGCAGTTGCAGAGATATAGTATAACGAAAAACATTAACCAAAAACTTTAACCAAAAAACTTAACCAAACACTTCAAAGTAATTTGACCTTGACATTGGGCACAGGGGCCGCACGGAAGGGGGGTAGAATGAAAATATAGATAATGATAAACACCCATGTGAAGTTTCAAGGTAATGGGCAAAGCAGTTGCAGAGATAGAGTATAACGAAAAACTTTAACCAAAAATGTTAACCAAAAAACTTAACCAAAAAACTTAACCAAAAACTTTAACCAAAAAACTTAACCAAAAACTTCAAAGTAATTTGACCTTGACATTTGGCACAGGGGCAGCACGGGAGGGGGGTAGAATGAAAATATAGATGATGATAAACACCCATGTGAAGTTTCAAGGTAATGGGCAAAGCAGTTGCAGAGATATAGTATAACGAAAAACTTTAACCAAAAACATTAACCAAAGAACTTAACCAAAAACTTTAACCAAAAAACTTAACCAAACAACTTAACCAAAAAACTTAACCAAAAACTTTAACCAAAGAACTTAACCAAAAACTTTAACCAAAAAACTTAACCAAACAACTTAACCAAAAACTTTAACCGGACACACGTACGTACGTACGTACATACGCTTGCAGAAAGCGCGATATAGTCTGCCGTTTCGCGTACGTACGTACGTACGCCAAACGGCCGACTATATCGCGCTTTCCGCAAGCGTGCGCGACAAAAACTTAACCAAAAAACTTAACCAAAAAACTTAACCAAAGAACTCAACCAAAAACTTTAAACCAAAAAAACCTTAACCAAAAACTTTAAAGCATTGAAACCGGCAACCATACATACGTACGTACATATGCCAAAGTGCCGACTATATCGCGCTTTCGGCAAGCGGGCGCGACAAAAATGGTCCACAGTGATCGTCTTCTCGATACTTCGAGTTGATATATCCAACATGACCATTTTTTATCAAATATGAAATAAACCCGTACTTGGCCCCTCCCATTTTTTATCCCAGGGTCATCATTTTACCAAATCTGAAACAGCATTGACTAACGATCATTCCTGCTTCGAAATCAGTCTGGCAGTTTGTGAGAAGAATTTTTAAAAATTTTATCTACTTTCCTACGCCGGCCATCTTGGGTATGTGACGACGTCCATTTTAACAAATTGGCTCAGGTGAGCTAAAAAATACTTTAACTCTTTGCATGCTGGGAAACTTGTGGGCTATAAATAGTTCAAAACTAGCGGACAAGAATTCATCATATTTTCTTGTATTTCTCCTTGTGTGTAAATAATATGAATATGTCTTGGAATTTCATTAGAATTGAGTCCTGAGGACTCAATTCTAATGAAATTGCAAGACATTACAGAGAAAAATAAAACATATACAATGTACTCCTAATTCGTTTGGCGGATATTTTCGCCGCTAGCATGCAAAGAGTTAACCGAATTTGCCTTACAAACAAGGTAAACAAAAGTCCTCAGAACGCAATAAGTATGTAACCTTGACCCTGGGATTGTCGGGGGCTGCACGATCGTGGATTTTACCAGGGCGGTAGAGGACCATTAGTGTAATGAGTGTGTCAAATATCAAGCAGATCTGTGCAAGGAAACAGAAATTATAAGCCATTTACATCGCGCGTTAAGGTTTCGAATGCGCCAAGCATGTGACCTTGACCCTGGGCTTAGCGGGGGGCAGGACGATCATGGATTTGTCGCAGGGCAGTAGAGAACCGTTAGAGCTATGCGTGTGTGAAATATCAAGCAGATCTGTGTAAGGGAACAGAAATTTGTAAGACATTTACCCGAGCGTTAAGGTTTTGGGATGTACGTTCGGACGTATGGACGACGGCAACACTATATGCCCCCCTCACCATTCGGTGGCAGAAGCATTAAAAACTTTAACACATTTATCTTGGATGTGGGTCATTTTTAAAAATGGTTATATAAAAATGGCTGCCAAGGGAAGTAAGTCCTCACGTTTTTTTTTTTTAAAACCTGATGACTTACTTCCCTTGGCAGCCATTTGTTCTTCGTCGTTCCATGATAAACATGTACACCAAATTTGGTTACGATGTGTGAAGTAGAACTCGAGTTATTACGTGGACAAGGATACAGAGTCAGAAATTTAAATATGGCTGCCAAGGGGAGACAAGTCATCAGAAAAATTTGGAAAAGAATAGGGTTCTTCTTCTTGACGTGATAAAAATGTACGGTATACCGAATTTGGTTATGATCCGTCAAGTAGAACTTGAGTTATTGCGTGGACAATGATACAGTGTCAAAATTAAAAATAGCCGCCAAGGGGAGATAAGCCATCGAAAATTGTTGGAAATAAGCAGGGTTCTTCATCTTGCCGTGATAAACACGTATACCGAATTTGGTTATGATCCGTCAAGTAGAACTTGAGTTATTGCGTGGACAGAGTGTGAAAATTAAAAATGGCCACCAAGGAGAGATAAGCCATTGGAATTTGTTGAAAATAAATAGGGTTCCTCATCTTGCTGTGAGAAACATGTATACCAAATTTGGTTGCGATTATTGCGTGCACAAGCTGTGTCCGCCCACCTAATACAAGGTGAATACATAATACGTCTTTTTCAACTGGACATATAAAAATACTGACCTGCCCTGGGTAACCACCGGTAACGGGGCAACAGCCAGTAGTTCCTTAAACTGATGTGTATTCAACACCACTCCCGCAAAATCAACCTGAAATGCGCCATCAAATGTTTAACCCCTACATACTATCTTAATTTTTTGTTGTCTGCTGTTTATTTTCTATTTTCCCTTTTTATCATCAAAAACATGCTTTGACAGCACTTTCGAATAATTTACAACATGCTTTGACAGAACTTTAGAATAATTTACAACATGCTTTGACAGAACTTTAGAATCATTTCCATTGGAAATGATTCTGAAGTTCTGTCAAATGATGTTTTTATTGAGAAATAAGGCAAGATATAAAAGCAACAGCAGACGACAATTGTTGTGTGTAGTGGTCTAAGGGTTAATACATGTGACCTGACATAAGAACAAGAATTCCGCAACGGAAGCGGTATCGCGCCTGCCGAGGCATTTGACTGTGTTGTGAAAAAACAATAACTTTAACGCATTTGCCTTACACAAAAAAATGGACGACGACACCGGAAAAAGCGCCGACTATAGTCACGCCTCTGCTAAAGCAGGCGAGACAAAAATGTGAATAACATTATCATTAACCTCCCAGATGATCAGCTCACACTCACTAAACCATCATGGAAGATTCACATAATACATTATAATGAGGAATCGTAGCTAGTTGTTTTAATAAGAAAACCGGGTCCAAGGTTATGTAGTTTGAGGGCCTTAATGCTTGGACAAAGTTATGGTAGTTTAGGGGCCAATTGGCTTGGACCAAAGTTAATTTATTGAGGGCATTATTGGCTTCGGACAAAGTTATGTTATTTATGAGGGCCTTATTCTTGGACAAAGTAGTTTAGGGCCTTATTGCTTGGACAAGTTATGTAGTTGAGGGCCTTATTGCTTGGACAAAGTTATGTAGTTGAGGGCCTTATTGCTTGGACAAAGTTATGTAGCTTAGGGCCTTATTGCTTGGACAAAGTTATGTAGTTTAGGGCCTTATTGCTTGGACAAAGTTATGTAGCTTAGGGCCTTATTGCTTGGACAAATTATGTTAGTAGCCTTATTGCTTGGCAAAGGGTTATGTATTTAGGGCCTTATTGCTGACAAAGTTATGTAGGGTAAAGCTTAGCTTGGACAAAATTGTTATGTAGTTTATGGCCTTATTGCTTGGACAAAGGGCGGATGTATCACAAGTTGTTATGAAAAGGAGCAATTATAGGGATTTCGACTAGTGTTGATCAGATCATCCTACATGTCTGCGTAATCTGATCTGGGGCTGCATTATTTGCCAGTTTCATATTTTCACACTTTTAAGATTATGGCAAACAGTGTAGACTCGGATCAGATTGCACATATGTGCAATCTGATCTGGGTCTACTCTGTTCGCAAAACTCAATTTGTGTGCTATTCAGTAAGAAATAAACGCTAAAATACAGCACAGGACCAGATCTCTATAAATAGATTTGCAAAGGGAGATAACTAGCTACGATCCCCAATTTGGCCCCTGTCTACAATTACCTCCCTTAGCATTTTTCACTGACACTGATTTTGAAAGAATGTACTAATTTCTGCAAATGACATCGAAAGACGACACAAAATTCGGAACTAATGTAAACAATGTAGTTGGTTATGCTGTTGTACAAGACACATACTGTCTTTCACGAAACCTGCCCAAATTTTACGGTTATATAAACAATGCATAAACAATATTTGTTTGGATAATATTAAATTAAAGTAGAATGAGCCTTCTTTTTATTTCGTGAAATTTGGTCAACTATTGATTTTATTACGAAAAATGATTTCTCTATGGGAATTTAACATGGGGGAAAAAGAGGTGGAGATCGTGGAGGAGTCGAAAATTTTTAAAAAATTTGGAAATTGACTCTGAAACCTGGCTGGATAGCTTGGAAATGATCTAACTAAGTTATATTTTGAAAATCGGTCCAGTATTTCTGAAATTCAAAAACATTTTCCCCATGTTAAATTCCCAGTAAACTAAATGATGGATTTCTTTGCAATTTACATGTACCTCTAACTATAATGTCGGTTCATGATTGGAAAGCATGAAGACATGTCATATACCAGTAGCCTATTTCACCAACATTGCAAAGTATACTTTTCTAGCAAAGTATACTTTGAGGGAGAAATTTTCAATTTTAGGATAAATTTATTAATTTTTATTATACTGAATTTATTACATTATCACAGCCAAAATGTAATAAATTCAGTATAATAATTCTGCATACTTTTAATCATCAAATATATGCAGTTATTAGTTCTATATGAAATAATGCATTTCAGAAAAAATAAATGATTACTCCCTCAAAGTATACTTTGCTAGAAAGTATACTTTGCAATGTTGGTGACATTGGCTATTGAAGTACAGTGGAACCTATCTAAGCTGGACCTCCCAGGATGCCTGATTAGACAGGTTCCACTGTACACTGGTGTAATAGTCTGTAGTTGAAGGGTCAACACAATTCCACGTTGCCTACCTCCCATATTCTTGACCCCGGCCTAGCACAATATATTGTGGGAGCTGCTGATCCCTGTTTTAGGAAACAGGCTCCAAACTGGCCATTCCTGAAATATGAAAAACAGTGCCGAAGGTCACAAAATATCAGGTAGTGAGCTGTGCATTGGCATAATACACAGGACTGATCTTAGATACGCACATCTGGGTCACAATGGTTTTAAAGCTACTTTCGCCGAGGTTTCATCGGTCGAACAGAAAGCCAGGGCCCAGTTGCTCAAAGCTTCTGTTAGCTTAACAGACTGTTAAATCCTTAGCATTGCTAAGGATTTAACAGTCTGTAAGCTAACAGAGGTTTTAAGCAACCGGGCCCAAGCTAGCCTAGTCAGACAAGGGTCAGAAATGCTAGTAATTCCTCGGTGTCTTGGAATTTCTACATGTCTCCTAGCCTTGCCTGATAAACTTGGATATTTAAAGACACTAGCCTGGCATTCTCTATATATGCCCATCAAGGCTTGGGTGACAAACTAAACCAACAAGATCACATGAACATCAGCATCTGATCCACACTAGTAGCTCACTATTCAGCTCTCTGGGAGCCGTTTCACTAAACTTTGTACGACTAAAATGTTTGTAAGTGCAAAATTATGATATTCTGTAAATCTCACATTAACAATGTTTTCTTGTAAACAATTATTGGATTTACATTTATTGAGCATAGGCTGCATATGCTCAATAAATGTAAATGAAATTTCCAGACAATCATAAATTTGCACTTACGAACATTTTAGTCGTACAAAGTTTAGTGAAACGGGCCCCAGAATGCTAAGCACAAGCTGGTCTGGAGCTGCACTGGTCACACACATTGTAAGGTTCAAGTTTGCAGCTGTAGGCTAAATATTATTGGTTAACAACAGGGTTTTATCACATGAAAACTTTGTTATGATGTGGTGTAACCCATTTCATAAATGTGATTTGACACAAGTGTAATACCTAATGCCTGTAGCGAATTTGATTGGATGGCCACATCACCCTAATTACGTATTCGCATTATGCGCCAACGTTGTGGAAAACAAACAAAACTAGATTTGTCAGTAAGCGGGGGCTTACGGAATACCCCCCCCGTGTCAGCCCTGACCTAGAATGAATTCCAGCTCGCATACTATCATTTTCAGATAAAAGACTATGTCAGCACATATGGAGAGTGCGATGGTGGTTTCAGTTGAAAAAAGCAAACTAGACATTCTAAGTCCGTGACCTTGACCCCTGGCATAAATGGGGGTCATAGGTTTGCTGCAGAATGATGTATGAGTGTCAGAGAAGGGCCGGGTAAAATATCACTGCATTCCGCAAAGGGAAAGAGAAGTTATAAGGAAATTTACATTTGTTAAGTTTTAGTTTTTTTCTAAGTTGATAAGTCCGTGACCTTGAGCCCTGGCATAAATGGGGGTCGTAGGTTTGTTGCAGAATGATGTATGAGTGTCAGAGAAGGGGCGGTTAAAATATGAAAGATTTCCGCAAAGGGAAAGAGAAGTTAAAAGGAAATTTACAATTGTTAAGTTTTGTGACGGACGGAAACACAGAAACAAGGAAACTCGGACGGACGGACGGACCAGCTGACTCCAGTATACCCCCAAATGATGCACATAATGGCGCAACAAATATATTTATTGCTAGTATTAAAACTATTTTTATTATATACCTACCCATGAAATACATAGTTATGCGATGTAAATAAAAGTCATATGTTCTCATCGATGAAATAAACAACTTCTGGTGAAAATACGACTACTTCCGCTATCTATATTCAAAACGTGCATCGGCAGTAAAACGGCGCAAATAGGCTGCAAATACACATTCATTACCGTATAAAGTCTAAAAAAAACTGATACTTTCCATGCAGCGGTATATAATAAATAGAATATTCATCTCAATTTCTTGGTGGAGCTTCAACTTGATGCGAAATTAGTCAATGGCGTCACTGCAATGTATCAGATATCTCCAAGTTTTCTGCTATTTGGAGTGCAATAAACAGAATCTGAAACTTGTTTCCATTTGATATAAAACGTGCATTTATGAAAAGTGTCAGCATTACGCAAACACGTCTTATTTGGAATTAATAAATCAGTGAACTACTTTCGGCAAGGGAGATAATCAATAACACGCGAATTATTTTCATACGAGTTAAGCGGATTGTTCTGTTTATTAGTATATATAGTTTTAATCTATCTCCTGTGATATATAATGATACATTACTTCGTTATGTTATGGGTACTAATGCATGTTGTTTCAATAGCGTATCTCTGTAACGGTATCGTTGTAGATGGAGTTGCAAATAATTTAATAATTATTACGTTCAAATGGTTGCGTAATACTAATAGCACTTCTGTAAAAATGTAATCATCGTAAATGGCGCAATAGTCGTGAGGTTAAGGTCGCCGACTTCAATGATTTAATTACCGATTCCCGAAAGGGTCGGGGGTTCAAACCTCGACTTGGTATATATTTTTTTTTCTCCATATATATTATTTTTGTGATTTTAATATTATCACAATTTTATGATTTTAATAAAAATAACTATAAATATGTTTTTTTTAAATTTGAGGTACTGTCTATACCATATAATTTTTTACTGTCCCAAAATCTATTTTTTTGGCTGTCACAATTAATTAATTTTCGGACAGCAAACATTTTTTTATGAATTTGAAATAATTATTGTCCTCCATCTGATCACAACACTGTTCGAACTGCGCATGTGGCTACCACGACCAGAATTCACTGGCCGCAAACACAGTAGCCTTCGGCGTCTATTTATTAAATTATTATTTTTTATTTTATTTGAATTCCACGTGAGCGCTGAATTTTGTGTCAACACCATTAATTATTTTACAGAAAATATTGGTGATTTTCTAAACGAATATCGGAGAAATGCGGCTATATATTTTGTGTCAATTTTCAACACCATTTACGGAAAAAAATTACTGATTTTTTTAAAAAAATATCGGCACAACTAAATACGGTGATAGAATTTTTGTCAACTTTTCAACACCATTTACGGAAAATATTTCTGATTTTCTAAAAACAATATCGGCGAAGGTGTACTGAACTACTTTTTTTTTAAATAACCAGCCGTCTAATAGATATGTGTATAATCGAGAGTATATCGTTAATTGTCATGTTGTCTCCGACAGTGAGGTGTTGCGGCACACATCAAAACGACACGTCAATTTCAAAACATTGCCGAAGGGTCAACATTTACAGCTGTGTTGTGTCATCAGAACAACACCTCGTCACACACGACTGCGTATTATCAATTTTTTTCCACACAAAGCGACGTGTATTTACAACTAGATCTGTGTAATGTGTCGGGTGTAGCCATACATCAATTCGTAATTAGTGACAGATGAAGCCTTAAAATATAATTGATTTCCTTAAATTACGTCCGCAAGTTGACAGATATTTCAGAGCAGACATCATCGTAATTTGCCGTTATTTATTTCCAAAATTAGCCATATATTCTGCATTGAAAGTTGACAATAAATTAAGACCAGATCAGTACGTTAAATCGCTATCGACGACAACTGACGATCCGATGAGAGAGTAATACCGTTTACGCGTATCCAATGTTAAATATCGTTATTTTTTTATGACTTTCGTAGTTTTTATCGAGAAATTCAAACCGCTTCCAATTATTAGGGAACATAATATCATGATTAGCACACCGTTTCACTAAGCGGGGGCTACTCAGGGAATGGGATCACACGGTCTATTGTTTACACTGGATTAATGGCGGCCCCCATGAGGTCTCGGGTAAATCTTATTTTTCAATAATACGACTGTGGTTTCTTCCTCTTAGTGATGACCATGTTCCATCTGTTAACACTTATTTACCAGCAATACTTATGTAGTTAGTCTGAACATTCTGCAGAGAAATTTGAATTGGACGGAATGGAGTGTTGTTTAAACTTAGTCCGGTTCATATGCACAGGTCAACATATGAACTGAAATGGGCGCTTTGTGTGACAGAAATCCGTACGTGGACGAATAAAAAAAATATTTTGTTATAAATATCACATATAGCGAAACAGCGGTAGCATCTACTGTTTTAATAATATGCATACATATTGTAATTAATGTTTAATAGTGATATACTTATGAATATACGATACTATGGTTTATACTCCAGCACTATGTTTTAAGGCTGTGTGATTTGCCTCAATATAAGCTGGATTAATTAATACTTATATTCATGTGCTTCATGAGAACATCAATACATTTAAAATATACAAATATTACTTAAAGGGGTACCGATATGATACATTTTAATAATATAAATATTGAAAATACACATTACAATCACTTACAACATAAGTTATTGATCGAAAATAGTCACTGCATCGTGACCTATTTGACCGCATTACCTATTGCGCGGGAACCTCACCATACCCCCTGTTTACATAGGTAACTGGGGGTATAGTGAGGTACGCTCACTAATATAATGTTTGCGTAATGAGCAATTTTATGCATAAATTGTGCGTGACTCGTTTTATAAATTTTGTATCAAATGGAAACTTGGAGATTCTCTATCTATGTACATTCAACAACATATTATTGAATGCAGAACCGCAGATAAAGCTAACTAGATGGCCGCGGCCTGCATGTCGTGCCTTGGGGCGAGGCATGGACACTAAAAAAAGAGATATAGTAGACGGAAAAACTTTATTAACCAAAAACTTTATCCGGACACACGTACGTACGTACGTACGCCAGCCAAAGTGCCGACTATATCGCGCTTTCTGCAAGCGGGCGCAACAAAAATAGACCTGATGACATTTGCGACCAGCGTAGCAAAGAGTAAGAATGCTTCCACATTAAAAAATATGTGACGCCGCAATCAAATACCTCCTTTATCGGCTACAAATATTGTTTTCAACATAGTCGGAAAAAGAATCTTTCTAGAACAAATAGAGGATATTCTAACGGCACTAGTGAAATATGGACATTTCACACCACTCGATGAACATATATGTCATATTCGTTGCAAAAATATGAATATTCTATTTATTATATACGGCTCCATGGAAATTAGCACTTTTTTAGACCGTATACGGTAATGAATATGTATTTGCAGCCTATTTGCGCTGTTTTACTGCCAATGCGCGTTATGAATATAGATAGCGGAAGTAGTCGTATTTTTACCAGAAGTTGTTTATTTCATCGATGAGAACATATGATTTTTATTTACATTGTATAACTATGAATTTCATGGGTAGGTATATAATACAAGAATTCCGCCACGGAAGCGGTATCACGCCTGCCGAGGCATTTGACCGTGAACATTACAAGTAAATAAATGACCTTGACCTTGAGTATTTGGATGTGGGGGTGTGCGTAATGAAGCATCATCCCTAGACAAACATTGATGTGAAATATTATCAAAGTCTGGCAAGGGGTTAAAGAGGTATTGTGATGATTCTGAAGTGCTGTCAAAGCATGTTGTCAATTATTCTGAAGTGCTGTCAAAGCATGTTGTCAATTATTCTAAAGTGCTGTCAAAGCATGTTGTCAATTATTCTGAAGTGCTGTCAAAGCATGTTGTCAATTATTCTAAAGTGCTGTCAAAGCAAGTTTTTGATGATAAAAATGGAAAATAGAAAATAAACAGCAGATGACAAAACATTAAGATAGCGGTGTAAGGGTTAATGTCTACTTAAATTTATTTTCCAATGGAGCACTATAACACATACACGTACACACAAAAATGACGCTAAATTTCAAGTTTGCTTTGTCAAAACAGCGGGGAAATTATGCCAACATTGTAAAGTCATAACTCATTATGCCATGCTTTCAGATAAGGGAAGTTTTCACTTGGTGTGTCACATATTTAAGCTGCTGGACGGGAACAAAACTGGAAATTCACCTTAATTTTTCCCCTATCTGTGTATACTGTTCCTTCAGAGTATCACACAAGTAACACCTGGTTGCCGTGGAAATGAGAAGTTTGTCGTCAGTACTGTCGATCTGCACGATAAACGAGTCAAGCTTCAGTAGAACTTCCAGGGGGGCCGTGAACAGGTTCTTTGCCTGGATAAAATTAAATATAGCCATCAGACACGCAGGTGGAAGACTCGGACCTGTGACACAAAACATGCCCATTTTATAGAAGATACCTAGTACTGTATGAGACCAAGTGGATGGAGTAATGGACTTTTGTAATGGGCATTTTTTTGTGTCACAGGTCCGAACTTGGTTTGGCAGCACTTTAGAATCATTTCCAATGGAAATGATTCTAAAATGCTGCCAAACCATGTTTTTACTGAGAGAAAAGACAAAATATGAATTATCAGCAGACGACAATTTTCGGTTCCCGCATTCTAAGGGTTAAACACAGCGTAGGTAAATGCGCACTCTGTGGCATCGTAATGTTTTCATACAGGTAAATCTTGTGGTAAGCAATAGTTGCATTATTTTTCGAACAGCCCTCGCATACTTGCAATGACGTTTTCTTCAGTTTTTCCTCTGTACATTTATCTAATATTGGTATAACTTGTAGTCCATTTGCTGTTTGTCCATAGAAAAACAACACCTGTAGCCGATTTCATCAAAATTGCAAAGTATACTTTTCTAGCAAAGTATACTTTGAGGGAGAAATTTTAAATTTTGGGATAAATTTATTAATTTTTATTATACTGAATGTATTACATTATCACAGCCAAATAATACTTCTGCATGCTTTTATTCATCAAATATATGCAGTTGTTAGTTCTATATGAAATAATGCATTTCAGGAAAAATAAATGATTACTCCCTCAAAGTATACTTTGCTAGAAAAGTATAGTTTGCAATGTTGGTGAAATAGGCTACAGGATACATTTGTAGCTAAATTGTAATCAGCTGTGGTTGTGACTGGAGAAATGGGGCTTATTTGATTTGTGACAAGTGTAGATGTAGATCAGCCTGTCCATCTGCACAGTCTGCTATCAGGCTACAGGAGTGCTATTTGATCAGGAGCTACACTGGTCAAAAATCCCATAAACCTCATTTATCCAGTCACAGCCCCATGTCTTTTCTGCATTCTCATTATAATTTCCATGCATGTATAACAATCAACAAGAATGCCGCAAACGGCGTGTATCCCATCGCTGTGGTGGCTGGATGACAAACATGCACATTGATACGGTAAACACGTTATAGGAGAATAGGAGAAAGTGCACACATCTACTGGAAAGAAATGTCAAAGTTATTTGACCTTGATCTTGGGCATGGGGAGAACATGTGTGGGGTGAGGAATAACAATATAATGAACATGCACATGAAGTTTCAAGCCAATCGGTCTTACAGTAAAGAAGGCATAGGTATAACAGGTTTGTGATCACTAAGCTTTGTACGACTAAACTGTTCGTAAGTCCAGATATAAGATTGTCTGGAAATTACAATTGGTGGATTTACATTTATTGAGCATAGGCTGCATATGCAGCCTATGCTCAATAAATGTAAATCCAATAAGCGTTTAAAAGAAAACATTGTTAATGTGAAATTTACAGACCATCATAATTTTGCACGTACAAACATTTTAGTCGTACGAAGTTTAGTGAAACTGGCCCCAGGTCCCTCGAACTCTCCAAGATGAGCACCGTAGTTCTACAATCTCAGAGCCCGGGGTCGGCACCCATGCCCAGACTATCAAACTGCACCCCCAAGGCGATCCAGCGTGGGTCCGACCTCCTAACTAGCCAACTTGAGTGTATACCACTAGCGAGCAATTGTACACCGACAGCCAGCCCTATATATTAAATTCATCGTATTAACTGGCCTGTGCTGAGGTCTGCTGTCTAAATATTATTATGCACTCGGTAGTACTTGATACAGCGGCTATAATGTTACACTGGACAATTGAAAACATGCACACATTGACTGAATGCAAAGTTATTTCACCTTGACCTTGGCATGGGGGGGGGCATGGTGTGCCGGGAATGGAAATATGAATGATGAGAAACATGCACATGAAGTTTGAAGCCAATTACTCATACACTAAATAAGTTATAACAGAAATTGAGAATGGAGAAATTCCACGCGCATATACTGGACAGAAATACAATCTACTGGATTCTACTGGACTCGTCAGCAATTTTATGCACCTCGCCAGTGTATATAGTGTGGGTAGTGGGGGCACCCAGTAGATTCACCGCACCAATCTTATGATGCTTCCTGCGCCCCTGATATGGCGGAATGAAGGAATATTGCAGCATTAAAGGTACATGCCCACTCAGTAGGCACAAACTGTTCTTTATAGGAATTAAAAAAGTGTATAATTGTGTCATTATCCCACCAGTTATAAACATTACGAGTGCCCGCTATACAGATATAATCAGTTAGTAATATTTATTTTACCGATAGTGACTCGCGGTGGTATCGGGCTATTTTCATATGTAAATGAGGCATGATACTTAATAATTATTTATACTAAATAAATGTATCACCTGAAGAAACTAGAACTATCACAGGAGTGATCATAATACCCCCACAAAGAGTTGGACTTACAAATAGCTTAACATTAGAAGAGTTTTATAGGTTTGAATAAAAATTTCATGATCATTATTTAATGCTGGCCTTAGAGATGTGTGACATTGACCTTTTACCTGCGTACGTGGTCACTGAAAATGAGATAATCTGAAAACATTTGAAAATTCATTCATCAGTTATAGAGGATCTTACACGAGTAATGGATTAATATGATTTTTATTAAAATCTCTGTGCCGAGTTAGTCAAGAACGCAATGAATCAATTTAATAAAAATAGAAAAAATGGGTAAGTTAAAAGGATGATATTTTTGTAAAAAAAATATTTGTTCGGCATAAAAAGTGTGTATAGTTTCAGATCAATCCACTGAACGGTTTCAGAGGAGTTGTGTACACAAACTATGCAGTTTATCTGTCTGCTGCCTGCAATAGGTTTGACCTTTGACCTTCAACTGTGACCTTGGACGTAGGTGCGTGGTTATTGATCGCGACACACCTTCTCATCATGAGAAACATTTGTGCCAAGGCATTTGATAATCCATGCATTGGTGTAGAAGATATACAGTGGAAGGGAATTTCAATAGGTTTGACCTTTGACCTTCAACTGTGACCTTGACCTTGGACGTAGGTGCGTGGTTATTGATCGTGACACAACTTCTCATCATGAGAAACATTTGTGCCAAGCCATTTGATAATCCATGCATGGGTGTAGAAGATATAGAGCGGAAAGGAATTTTCAACCGACCGACCGACACCGACCGACCGACCGACCGACCAAGCCGACTCCTATATACCCCCTCAAACTTTGTTTGTGGGGGTACAATCATCAGTTCATTAAAGGAAATATTATATTTGCTGCTGATATAAATTTGTGTGCTTCAAGAAGTTCCAACAAAAGGCCACATACTTTTTACCACTCGTCTGTACACTCACCTTAAGAGAGCAGCAACTGTATAAGCGCATTTTTTTGCTATAATATCTCAATAAACTGCCTACCATTGTCTTGTCTGACCTATTTCGTGAAAGCAAATGTAATTTGACATTATTTAGAAGACTAACTTTTCAACAGTGGCAATTTAAGAATGGTCATATAATTATGGCTGTCCAGCTGCGGAAACTTCAGTTTCACCAGAATTTTCCAGAGTATTATTTTCTCATATATTTCTTAGGAAAAGTCTATATTGTTGATGCACTTGTAAAAAATTATTATAAAATAGATGGTTCTTGTCAAAAATATTGGCTGTTCCACAATTATGGGGTTAAAACGATTAAATTTATCGAAAGTCGGGTGATTTCAGAGTATTTTTGTCATTTTTTTATCATAAAAACAGGCGAAAAAGTGACTTTTGAAGTATTTAGTCAATCTACATGTTGTAATTTGCATAGAAACATTTGTCCGCATAACTTAGTGACATGCCAGAATGATACGTGTCAAATTAAATTGAAACCAGCCCAGTGTATGAGTGCTGCCAGCGAATTCAGACATAGAAGTGTTAAAATGTCACAGGAAATTGAAACACGTGTGCCCGTGTTGACACTTGTTTCCTTAGGGTATAGACACTGCCTGTTAAATGAGCAATGCTATCCCATATATATTTCTCTACCGATATGCACTGCTCAGAGTGAACTTGGTTAACCTAATGAAAACAAGCCGGCCAATAAGCATAGGAGGCGGGGTAAAAAATGCGGATTTCAAACGGGGCGGGTAAATGAAAATAAAATAAAAGTAAAAAACTTTCTTCTCACTCACCAAATGGAACAAATCATAGATACATCAGGCTAACCAAAGACTCATTTGAATCCCGGGTTAATGTAAATGAAAATAAAACGTTTACCTGTAAAGATGTTGATGGTACGGACAATGATGTAACTGTTCTGCGCTCTCTGTCGAGGTGTCCGAAACTCATTGACGAATGCGCCGTACCGCAAAATGCATCCGTACACCCCGATCTGTTGATAAACAAATTATATCGACCGTATGAGGTCCAGAAGATGTTTAATACTGAAATAAACAGTCATCGCGCCTTTAATACGCACTGTAGTGGCGAAATGGTATTTGATTTGGTATCAAGAAAATGGGGCATTTGTTGGGCTGAGCGGCTAAAATGCACCCGATGTAGATATAAAAGTAAATATTATAAACTATATGAAGTGGTTCCGCCAAGTCGAAAGGGTAGGAAATAAGGGAAAGCTAATGTGGGTTTGCAGCTGGGCCTTATGAGCACACCAATCAGTAATTATGGTCCTTGTCGGCTGTTGGTAAACACAAACATAATTCCGCCGACGTATAACTCTATGCAAAAGCAGTCAAATAGGATAGCAGAGTCTATGGTTGGCTTAAACACTAAAAGTATGCATGAAATCAGACAAACTGTGGCCAGAGAGAATGAACTCTGTGGCAATAAACGTAGCAAGACGGTTCGAGTTGAAGGTGACTCTTGCTACAATAACCCAATATTCAATAGCGACAGTACACCATTTCAAGCGGGTACAATCGTGACAACCACTATGTGCGAGAATAATACCAAAGATAAATTAATCATTGGGGCATTTGTTGGCAGTAAGCTGTGCATAATAGGTAGTAAGCTAAGAAATCAGGGTGGAGATATCAGCTGCCCAAACCATCATGGTCACTGCACTGCCAACCTCCCCGAAAATGAGTCGATAGGTAAAGAAGCGAAATGGAATGAAATAAAGTTACTAAGCAGATAAAATAGTGACTTACATGTTAGTCATTACACGGGGGACGGTGATAGTAAATCACACAAAGGTGTAGATGCCGCTCAACCAGGGGTAACGGTAATGCATCTAAAAGATATCCGCCATCTGAGTAACTCCCTGAAACGAGAAATAAACAAGGCGCCATTTAGCTCGAACATGTTTCGTGGGGTCAAGAAAACAAACTTGAGAAACCGATTTGCTCTCTCTGTAAGATCCAAGGTGTGCATTGGCTCAGAGTTGAGGCAAGCACATGCCAAACATAATGGTAACTTAGAACAAATAAAGAGCATAATGCCAGGAATAATTTGCACAATAGTCATGTGTTTCAAAGGTTACTGTGGCAAGCAATGTTCACAGTATAGTTTGGTTTGCCCCGGGGACTACCCCAGGGCAAAGAACTACCTCCCCTCAACTACAATGTTAAAAATGACGGAGGATGATGTACTTGTTCTGAAACGGTGCATAGAAACTTTCCTTGGTCCTAAATCAATTGATAGTACAAAATTACTCACTTCAACTCAAAAATGTGAAGCAGCAAATCGTGCGTAGCAGACATCAAATTCAAAAGCAACGACATTCACGCGCAATTTCCCCGGTCGAATTCATGGTACAATTCTAAACTTAAACCTAGGTTTTGGGGATGCTACAATACTGAAAACAGACTCAGTAGGGGCCAGCTTAACAAAAGGTTCTTCAGTCATCAAGCACATCCGAAAGATAGAGAAAAGTCGTGTACGGAAAAAGTGTCAGACCACAATCAGAGCTGCCAACCCCATGTCGGTCACATGAGGAACATGGAGAGAAAATGGGGCTATTTTCCGGAACACCACATATGTTTTCCGGAACACAAATCAGTACTCACTTATATGCATAAATTAACTTTTTTAGAGCCTTGGCCCTCGTTTCGGCCAACCGAAAAATCACAATTACACTGCTTGCAAGATGCAAATTCATCACCGCACTTTGACAGGACCAAATTGGGCCATGTCTCGCTGTAATCATTGATGAACAGATGTGTTCTCCTAACTTCTTTCGATAAAAAATACCCAAATTCGTTGGCTGCACGCTTTGGAGCAGACATTTTATGAATTTACGTGATGAATAAATCAATATCGCTGAGCGCTTGAAACTACTATTACTACACAACAAGAATCGAAATGGTAAGCGCCTCGGCGAGTATGATTACGGGTAAATAAAAAAATAGGATTTATTGGCAGAATTGTGAAACGAAATTATTATTTCCAGATATTCCCGCGCTGATTTTTTAAAAAATCGTACTTTTTAATTGTTATCCGTACTTCCGTATTTCTAACGTATTTTCCGGAACAAATACGGAAAAATCGTAACAGTTGGCAGCTCTGCACAATGCGTAAACTAAAGAAAGCTAGGTATGCCGCGCGATTACGAAAATTTAAACTACACTCTGAGTTACATTACGCCAAGGGTATGACAGATCCTAAACCAGACTTTGCAAATCTGCCCCATCTACTCGAGCACCAGTATGCTTGCTAGTATGTATGAAAAGCAGCACTACATGTAAGGTTGAGAGTCTTGTAAGTGCATACTGATAATTAGAGTTGACTATCTGAGCAGCCATGTAGTACTCACAATATATCATATTGTGATAGCTCGAAACAATATGTGCTGTAAGAATTGTGATGTATCAGGGAATCCGATGTTTTTTACCTTCGGCCTTAAATTGCAACTTTCACTCCATCTTCCCTTAGCTGGGTGCTTAATACAATTAATACACAGTAGCAGAAAACAGCTTGCAGCGGTACGATATAATTTCTGCTAAATTTAAAATTTTGAATTTTTTTCTGGAAAAATGTAGCCAAGAAGTACTGGCGTAGACCCTGATCGCGCAGCCAAATTTGGTCATAATGTTTGCAAGTATCAACCGAGTCAATAAATAATGTTTAGAAAAACGTTGCTACCTGTTGGGGAGCTATACACTTGATACCGGTTAGTAATCAAATACACAGTGCCAATTAAAGCGACGCGCCACTTTAATATGGCTGAACTAGTCAGTAACAGGCTCATCTGGCTCCCTGATGCATCTCAAACCTGTGTAATTAGTATGTAGACATGAACATAATGTAGATAGGTATACAGTTAATTTACCGTAATTAATAAAACAGGAACTATTAGCAGATACAGGGTGGATATGTGACGCCGTCGAGTGCATGGCTCAGACAGCGCTTTTCGATAAAAATGCGGATTTCAAACGGGGCGGGTAAATGAAAATAAAGGTAAAAAACTTTCTTCTCACTCACCAAATGGAACAAATCATAGGTACATCAGGCTAACCAAAGACTCATTTGAATCCCGGGTTAATGTAAATGAAAATAAAACGTTTACCTGTAAAGATGTTGATAGTACGGACAATGATGTAACTGTTCTGCGCTCTCTGTCGAGGCGTCCGAAACTCATTGACGAATGCGCCGTACCGCAAAATGCATCCGTACACCCCGATCTGTTGATAAACAAATTATATCGACCGTATGAGGTCCAGAAGATGTTTAATACTGAAATAAACAGTCATCGTGCCTTTAATACGCACTGTAGTGGCGAAATGGTATTTGATGCGGCCGCATCAAGAAAATGGGGCATTTGTTGGGCTGAGCAATAAACGTAGCAAGACGGTTCGAGTTGAAGGTGACTCTTGCTACAATAACCCAATATTCAATAGCGACAGTACACCATTTCAAGCGGGTACAATCGTGACAACCACTATGTGCGAGAATAATACCAAAGCTAAATTAATCATTGGGGCATTTGTTGGCAGTAAGCTGTGCATAATAGGTAGTAAGCTAAGAAATCAGGGTGGAGATATCAGCTGCCCAAACCATCATGGTCAATGCACTGCCAACCTCCCCGAAAATGAGTCAATAGGTAATGAAGCGAAATGGAATGAAATAGTTACGAAGCAGATAAATAGTGACTTACATGTTAGTCATTACACGGGGGACGGTGATAGTAAATCACACAAAGGTGTAGATGCCGCTCAACCAGGGGTAACGGTAACGCATCTAAAAGATATCCGCCATCTGAGTAACTCCCTGAAACGAGAAATAAACAAGGCGCCATTTAGCTCGAACATGTTTCGTGGGGTCAAGAAAACAAACTTGAGAAACCGATTTGCTCTCTCTGTAAGATCCAGGTGCATTGCAGAGTATAGGCAAGCACATGCCAAACATAATGGTAACTTAGAACAAATAAAGAGCATAATGCCAGGAATAATTTGCACAAGAGTCATGTGTTTCAAAGGTTACTGTGGCAAGCAATGTTCACAGTATAGTTTGGTTTGCCCCGGGGACTACCCCAGGGAAAAGAACTACCTCCCCTCAACTACAATGTTAAAAATGACGGAGGATGATGTACTTGTTCTGAAACGGTGCATAGAAACTTTCCTTGGTCCTAAATCAATTGACAGTACAAAATTACTCACTTCAACTCAAAAATGTGAAGCAGCAAACCGTGCGTAGCAGACATCAAATTCAAAAGCAACGACATTCACGCGCAATTTCCCCGGTCGAATTCATGGTACAATTCTAAACTTAAACCTAGGTTTTGGGGATGCTACAATACTGAAAACGACTCCAGTAGGGGCAGCTTAACAAAAGGTTCTTCAGTCATCAAGCACATCCGAAAGATAGAGAAAAGTCGTGTACGGAAAAAGTGTCAGACCACAATGCGTAAACTAAAGAAAGCTAGGTATGCCGCGCGATTACGAAAATTCAAACTACACTCTGAGTTACATTACGCCAAGGGTATGACAGATCCTAAACCAGACTTTGCAAATCTGCCCCATCTACTCGGGCACCAGTATGCTTGCTAGTATGTATGAAAAGCAGCACTACATGTAAGGTTGAGAGTCTTGTAAGTGCATACTGATAATTAGAGTTGACTATCTGAGCAGCCATGTAGTACTCACAATATATCATATTGTGATAGCTCGAAACAATATGTGCTGTAAGAATTGTGATGTATCAGGGAATCCGATGTTTTTTACCTTTGGCCTTAAATTGCAACTTTCACTCCATCTTCCCTTAGCTGGGTGCTTAATACAATTAATACATAGTAGCAGAAAACAGCTTGCAGCGGTATGATATAATTTCTGCTAAATTTAAAATTTTGAATTTTTTTCTGGAAAAATGTAGCCAAGAAGTACTGGCGTAGACCCTGATCGCGCAGCCAAATTTGGTCATAATGTTTGCAAGTATCAACCGAGTCAATAAATAATGTTTAGAAAAACGTTGCTACCTGTTGGGGAGCTATACACTTGATACCGGTTAGTAATCAAATACACAGTGCCAATTAAAGCGACGCGCCACTTTAATATGGCTGAACTAGTCAGTAACAGGCTCATCTGGCTCCCTGATGCATCTCAAATCTGTGTAATTAGTATGTAGACAATGTACATAATGTAGATAGGTATACAGTTAATTTACCGTAATTAATAAAACAGGAACTATTAGCAGATACAGGGTGGATATGTGACGCCGTCGAGTGCATGGCTCAGACAGCGCTTTTCGCTATGGCAATTCTTTCGAGAATTATTTATAATTGTTGACTCAGCACTCAGGTGGGCCGGGTTAACACACAGGGAACAACCACATAAATGTGATATTTCAAGGTGCCTGGGTATTTCAAACACATTATGGTGTAACATGAATGCTACTCTATGTGTATAATAGTATTTTGTTCTTGCATCATTTGGAAATTTAACTTTAATCTTTCCATATTTGACTCGTACACCTGTGGTTATCCCGACCCACTTGATGCAACCATTTTCATTAAATAAAACAGATTTTCCAGCAATTCTGTCCTTTGTTCTCTTAATAAAACTTGCTGTAGCCATGATTAAAACCGTTTAGAATTGTTTTCAAAGAAAGCAGACGACATCCACTAAAATGCTTATAGGCTAGCAACCACCAATTAGTTTTACTATACAACTTAACCGATTCCTCCAAATATGGCCATTCTCTCACACTTTCACTACTCGTATGGATGCTGTGGAACCTACCTGTTCATAACCTGCAACCTGTCTGCACCGGATTTTCACTAATTAAACAATATGTTCACTTACTCCTAAGAAAGAAAATTTCAACATTGTCCTGTCCGCCATATTGTTTATCATCAAAGTGTCATGTGACGTAGTGTTCACATCACGTGACAAGCAGGCTCAGTAATTTCTTTTAAATGCTAGAAATATGCTGGAAACTGGTGTTAAAAACACCCCAACATGTTTCTCAAGTAAAATTGGGCTGTAATGGATCAGGATTTACAAGCAAACTGGGTCTGTGGCCTCAAAACGTCTGCACTATTTTTTTATACCGGACTACTAAAGCATACACCCTGGCCGATGTGTACTATATTTAGCACAGTGATACCTCACACGCCCGCTGTGAATATTTATGTGTTTCGGCATGATCTGAGACACGCCATGCGATTTTTTAGCTAAGAACATGTGCGATTTTTCATGAAATATATCTACAGAAAATGTGATATTTTCCGTAAATTCTGTCGAAAGATGATAAAATCTTCATAGCAAATGAGGAATAGAATTCTGCATTTGCTATTAAAATTCTGTCATCTTTTGACATCATTTAGGGAAAAAATCATAAATATTGTAAACATTTTTCATGAGATATCGCACAATTTCTTAAGTACAAAATCGCATGGCGTGTCTCATATGTGGATGTGACTGGAGAAAGTGAAAGTGAATAGGTTTAACGTCCCTGCAACATCTAAGGTCATTATCATATAGAGACTGGACCTCGGTTTCAAGTCTCATCCGAAACGACCAGTGGGATAGAAATACTATGAAAGTATTGTTCTACCTAGGGTGGGGATCGAACCTACAACTGGTGCTTATGGGATTTGTGACCAGTGTAGCTCCTGATCAAATAGCATACTCCTGTAGCCTGATAACGATATATGTTGGGCCAACATTAAAACTATGTTTGTTTCCCCTCCCACTACCCGGGTCATATAGGTGTGGGTAGGTCGGTAGGGACACGTTATAC
The DNA here is from genome assembly GCA_029237695.1 of Conchocele bisecta. Taxonomy (NCBI): domain Eukaryota; kingdom Metazoa; phylum Mollusca; class Bivalvia; order Lucinida; family Thyasiridae; genus Conchocele; species Conchocele bisecta. The sequence goes on along the minus strand of CM055273.1, from coordinate 208,697 downwards.
CATTTCTATTTGCCCAAATTTTGTATTATTAAAGGTTACAGAGCAATTATTATCACGAGCAAAATATACTGACCAATTTGGTCATGAGTGGATAATAGAAAAGAAATACAATATTTTTCCCTACCCGAACGACACAAAATTTATTTTATTTCTGATAACTTTGGTGGGTAGGTAGCGGGAAGGGAAACAATTAATATATTATGTTTGGCCTTGCTTGTTAGAAGCATGACAGGCATTTCATTGATGGATCCTAATATGTAGTTGTTAGTTGTCGGTTGAAAGTGTTATAACTTAACAAGTCTTCATGAAGTATCTGCATTAACCACATATACAAACTTACCAATAACAAACTTATGTATCAGGCATTTATGCTGCTAAATTTTATTACAATCCAGCTGACGCGTCATAGAAATAGGAGGAATTTAAAGCATTACCTGACAAACATAATTACCTGACAAACATAATTACCTGACAAACAGAATACTAAGTTATCGTACTGATATGTGGTCGTGACTGGACAAATTGGGCTTATGGGTGTTGCGACCAGTGTAAATCCCGATTGAGATATCGTATATTGGTGTTTAACGGCTATCAACAGCTAAGGTAATTTAAGGCCGGGCCAACGGGTTCGATCCCGCATTTAACCTGCTGCATTGGGGGGAAAATCCCAACATCAGAACGGAATATTTACATCAAGAAAAAATATATTCAGCCCTGAAATTAGAATAACCGGACCTGGTGCCAGGTCCATACAGCACCAAAGTCACTTGGCCCCTTCCCCTATTACAAATACCAGTAGGATTAATCTTATAAGGGGTATAACCAGATTCAACTGTCATGTACAAAATGCCAAAGACGTATGTGAGGGCTGAACCAGGTCTCCAGTCGGGATTCCAGTAAAGATGAACCGCGATCGTTAAATTACCCATCGCTTACTCCCACCTGCCACCCACCGGGGTGTTATGAGCTTTTCGACTAGTGTAGATCCAGATCAGCCTGTGCATCCGCACAGTCTGATCAGGATCTGCACCATTCACAATTCCATCAATGAAACACCTGTCATGCTTTTGAAAAGTAACATAGATCGATATAAGGCTACAGGAGTGCGCTATTTGATCAGGAGCTACACTGATCACAAATCCCGTAAATGTCTCCAGTCACAGTCATGACACTAGTCACAAAGCCCATAAGCCCCATTTATCCAGTTACAGACACATATCGAGCTGAGCAGGCTCTACATTGAACAAGTAAGAATTCTTCAGCAAGCCTTGGAATACCTACGCGTTTCCTGGCCTCATGTGATAAACGTGACATCGTAAGACATTAACACTCGCAGTCAAATCATTTGTGGCTCTAAATTGGTAGGAATTCCTCCGACATCAAATTTTAGAATTCAAACTCCTCTCCTATTAACCTACATGGTAAACTTATATCCAGAGCTCCAGATAAGCTGCATATTTGCGTAAATATCCAATTAAATTGCCAAAAACCCAATTGAAATCAGAAGTAGTGAGTATCAAAAAGCAATACCAATTTTATGGTACCTTTATCATGCTGCAGAAAACAATAAACAGACCAGAAATATAGCATATTTTTCTTATTTTCTAAGAAAATACATCTTGGTATTTCATTAGAATTGTCTCCTTGGACAATGCCAAGACTTGTTTTCATTTCGAAGCAAACTATTCAATAACTGCTGTCTGTTGATGTGATATAGTGTGATATTAATTTACCCAAGTAAAATTTTGAAATACCCAATTTCTTAAGAAATGATGGAGTGACAATACTCAATTACTAATTCCTTATCAGTAGCCGATTTCATCAAAATTGCAAAGTATACTTATCTAGCAAAGTATACTTTGAGGGAGTAATCATTGATTTTTCCGAAATGCATTATTTCATATAGAACTAATGATTGCATATATTTGATGATTAAAACTATGCAGAATTATTATACTGAATGTATTACATTATCACAGCCAAAATGGCTGTGATAATGTAATAAATTCAGCATAATAAAAAATAATAAATTTATTAAATTGAACATTTCTCCCTCAAAGTATACTTTGCTAGATAAGTATACTTTGCAATGTTGGTGAAATAGGCTACTGGAGCCCTGTATATCAAAATACACTAGACGGGTATTGTCAGCATACTTACTGTGTAGTTGCTTAGACTGTAGTAGCAGCAGGCTAGCTGTAGGGAATGGCGGATCTGACAAACAAACAATTACAATCACGTGCTGTAAATATCACATACAGCCACTTGCTGTATATATGAGGGGGAAATACTAGATGGCTGCGGTCCGCATGTCGAGCCCGCCGAGGCTTTGATCGTAATACCAAAAAACTTCAACCAAAAACTTTAACCCGGCCGCAGGGACGTACGTACGAACGCTAATGTGCTGACTATATCGCACTGTCCGCAAGCGGGCGTGACAATAACCAATTATTTTATTGAATATTTAACATATTCAGCTAGCAACAATGTCATTAAAGACCGTTATGGAGTTCACACGGTTTGAACGACATATTGTGAGAAATTTAGGACGCACCTGCTTCATTGCATGGAGTAACATCATATATAGGGAATTAGGTGGGAATTACACTGCCAAAATATGTATCGGGTAATGATATTACAGGACCATTAGTCTGCCCATCATATTGGCTCTATATGAATATACAAATCATGATCTGGTATCAGGAATCCTTAGTCTCACCAAGTGAAACTTTTTGCTTTTTAGCATTTATAGAACCAGAGTACACGTTAACAAATGTTATATATAACATATGAACTTTGTGACCAGCGAATATACATAGCTGTGCAGCTGTCAGATCAGTCTTCACGATATGCCATACAGTTTGTACATTTCTCAAGTCACAGCATCAAATGAGCCATCAGCTGTCAGAGGAAAAGACTTCTGTAGTTTTGCGAAGAATCGATTTCCGTGCCTCTGACACGGAAATCGATTCTTCGCAAAATCGACATAAGTCTGGCCACTAGCATAATCCCAGATCATATTGTGCATTCGTCTACACTAGTTGCAATTCAGAAATCAAGGGTTGTTTATGCCATTAAATCACGTTTTATCAATCGGTCAGTGGCCCAAAAGCAAAACTTGCATACGACAGTAACTGTGATTCTCGGCTGTTTATAAACACCACGACTCACCTGTACTTGCTTTTACATCCCTGCACTGTGTAGTTCTGGAGATGCCGCACAGCGTCTTGGAATGCGCCCTAGAATTCAAGACCAGTGTCTATAATTCTTTATGAGCATATACTCCATTCTCATGCTCTAAATCAGAGAGTTTTATAGACCAACACTTGAATTCCGCCACAGAAGCGGTGTTGCGCCAGCCGAGGCATTTGACCGTAACATGATCATGGGCATGTGCTAAAGTAAGCATCACAAAAACCGTCATAGAAGTGCATGCTTTAACCCTTCCTACGCTGTTGACGGAAATCACCGTCTGCTGTTTTTCATTTTTGCTTTAATTCTTAACAAAAAACTGGTTTTGACAGCACATGAGAATCGTCTCCACTGAAGACGATTCTCATGTGCTGTCAAAACCAGGTTTTTGTCGAGAAGTATTGAAAATAAAACATTTCCAGCAGACGACACCATTTAATTCAGCCTAGTAAGGGTTAAAACACAAAAAAGGTCAAGGTTACGTTAATGGCAGAAAATTTTCACATGTATCATGCACCCAAATATTGAAGCAATCCATCAAGTAATTGTAGTTATATCATGATGTAGAAACTTGTACAGATTTATTGACATGTGTTATCATGGATGACGATGACGGAAAAAGCGGCGACTATAGTCATCTAAAGCAGGCGTGACAAAAACTGTGTGTTTTAGAGTATGAATTTGGAGAATGTGCTTAGTTTAATAAAGTGAAAGTAGCTTTATGCAGTGTTCTCGTAATATTTTGTGGCATGTAACGGTATATTATGAAAGCTTATGCCACAAAAAAAGAAAGAAAAGATGAATCAACGTTATAAGTGTAACATTAGTTTTTCAGCGACACCACCATTAATGTAAATGGAAAGTGAAATTTTTAAAATGCAATACTAGCATTTGTATTACTACTGCAGTCGTTCTGGTATTTTGTCACCACCCCTCGTATATAGCTAACTTAAAGACCTCTATGTCAACGCTGGAAGGTAATCATATTTGGATACCATTTCTTTTGGTAAACCCCTATAAAGTAGAGATTTCCCAAAACAAATTGTATCCAAATACATTGTTATTGCTATATAAAATAGGGGGTTCCAAAACAAATTGTATCCAAATACATTGTTATTGCTATATAAAATAGGGGGTTTCCAAATCAAATTGTATCCAAATACATTGTTATTGTTATATAAAATGTTTCCAAAATTGTATCCAAATACATTGTTATTGCTTATATAAAATAGGGGTTTCCACAAATTGTATTTCCATCATTGTATATCCTTATACTTGTAATTGCTATATAAAATAGGTGTTCAAATTGTATCCAAATATATTTTTATTGCATGTGTCGTCCCGTTGTTTTCTACCACCCCTCGTATATACCTAAGTTGAAGACCTCCATATCGACGCTGGAAATGTAGTGGTACAGACATTCCAGGAAGAGGACACATGTCGTGTAGAGGATCTGTTTGTTGTGACTATCGGTTCCCGGCTGGTTGGACCGGTTGTACAGGCTCAGTATGTGCTGCCACTGGAACTCTCTACAACAGGGAACCAGGGGCCTGTTTCACTAAACTTTTTACGACTAAAATGTTCGTAAGTGCAAATTTTGGATCATCTGGAAATCTCAATTGATGGATTTACATTTATTGAGCATATGCAGCCTATGCTCAATAAATGTAAATCCAATAATTGTTTACAAGAAAACATTGTTAATGAGAAATTTACACTCTATCATAATTTTGCACTTACGAACATTTTAGTCATACAAAGTTAAGGGTTGATGGTAATAAGCAATGATATGTATAACTAGAAATGTTCCATAGGATATGGATGCCCGGACTCAGTATACATGTACCTCCATGTCACAGTGCAGGAAACCCTGATAAATATGGATTCATCATTAAAATACACTGATGGATGTACCCCTAACAAACTAACACAAAAAAAAATTGCAAATATCCAAGTCATTTGACATTGAGCACACAGGCTGCATGGGTGGCTACCAAATGAAAATATGGACGATGACACATAAGCATATGAAGTTTCAAGCCAATCCGACTTGTGGTTACAGAAATAGTAGGTACCCAAATCTCGGAACTACTGAAGCAATGACGGATGGATGGAAAAATAGGGTAGTGACTAAATGTACCCAAAAAAAAAAAAAAAAAAAAACCGAAAAAGAAGATCGGGTACCGGTACATAAAAACATTGTTCTGACCTTGACTTTGTGAAGAACTCCATCTCTATGTCCCAGTGCAGGTGTTGACCAATCAGCACGAGGATCCTAGAGGCTGCCCCAGGGGTCGGTGATCCGACACTCCTTGTCGTGAAGCCCCGGGATGTTGACTCGCCGAGACTTCTTCGTTGGCGACAACAGGTCTGAAACAAGCCATGTGACTGTGATATTTTCGGAAAAAGATATCTAAAGATGACAAAATTTCACAGCAAATGTGGAATTCTATTCCGCATTCAGGTGTGGACACATTTTACTGAAAATATCGTAAAAATATTTCAGGAAAATCCGCACATCTTCTTAGGTACAAAGTCACATGGCTTGTCTCATATGTAGCACACAGGTTGAAGTAATGGACCGAGGTCTATAAATACATTAAATATGCCTAACCACATCAATAAATGAAGAAAAAAATATAAGCTGAACATGTTTTTTTACACCCTCCATATACTTCATTATGAAGTATATGGTATAGGGTGTAAACAAATAATTTTAGCTTATTTTATTTTCTTCATTTATTGATGCTTTTAGGCATATTTAATGTATTTATAGACCTCGGTCCGTTACTTCAACCTATGATGTGGCAGTGACTGGTGATGATTGGATTTGTAACCAGTGGAGCGCCTGTAGCCGATTTCATCAAAATTGCAAAGTATACTTCTCTAGCAAAGTATTCATTTTGCCCCCAAATACATTATGTCATTTAGAACTCACGACTGCATATATTTGATGATTAACAGTATGCAGAATTATTATACTGAATTTATTACATTATCACATGTAATAAATTCAGTATAATAACAAGAAACGAGGCAAAGCCACGAAGGCCAGGTTTTTTCCAAGCATAGACACTTGGATAACATAATTATACCCACTTTTTGTAGACTAGATGGCCGTGGCCTGCATATCGCGCCTTGGGGCGAGGCATGGACACTAAAACAAGAGGCCCAAATGGGCCTGTATCGCTCACCTAAAAGCCTCCATAGTGGTTATCTTGATTTCACAAAGACTCTTCACTTACAACTTCAAATGTTCCACAGAATTTGTTGGTACCTTCTGATCTAACATAAATTGCGAATGTGCCACCATATGAACAAATCTGAATCAGCGTTAACTATCGATCATTCATACAAAGTTTCGTCGAAATCGGCCTGGCGGTTTGTGAGAAGAATTTTTTTGGACAATTTGACCTACTTTTCAACGGCGGACATCTTGAATTTGGTGATGACCTCCATTTTGACAAAAATGAACAGGCTTCACCAACAAACCATTTCAGTTGTACAGGCTCAGTATGTGCTGCCACTGGAACTCTCTACAACAGGGAACCAGGGGCCTTTTTCACTAAACTTTGTACGACTAAAATGTTCGTAAGTGCAAATTTGGGATCATCTGGAAATCTCAATTGATGGATTTACATTTATTGAGCATATGCAGCCTATGCTCAATAAATGTAAATCCAATAATTGTTTACAAGAAAACATTGTTAATGAGAAATTTACACTCTATCATAATTTTGCACTTACGAACATTTTAGTCATACAAAGTTTAGTGAAACGGGCTCCAGTACATTAAGGGTTGATGGTAATAAGCAATGATATGTATAACTAGAAATGTTCCATAGGATATGGATGCCCCGACTGGTAGCATTTATCAATGGGAGCTGTACCTCCATGTCACAGTGCAGGAAACCCTGATAAATATGGATTCATCATTAAAATACACTGATGGATGTACCCCTAACAAACTAACACAAAAAAAACTTGCAAGTATCCAAGTCATTTGACATTGAGCACACAGGCTGCATGGGTGGCTACCAAATGAAAATATGGACGATGACACATAAGCATATGAAGTTTCAAGCCAATCCGACTTGTGGTTACAGAAATAGTAGGTACCCAAATCTCGGAACTACTGAAGCAATGACGGATGGATGGAAAAATAGGGTAGTGACTAAATGTACCCCGAAAAAGAAGATCGGGTACCGGTACATAAAAACATTGTTCTGACCTTGACTTTGTGAAGAACTCCATCTACGTCCCAGTGCAGGTGTTGACCAATCAGCACGAGGATCCTAAATAGGCTGCCCCAGGGGTCGGTGATCTGGTCGGGATGTTCACTCGCCGAGACTTCTTCGTTGGCGACAACAGGTCTGAAACAAGCCATGTGACTGTGATATTTTCGGAAAAAGATATCTAAAGATGACAAAATTTCACAGCAAATGTGGAATTCTATTCCGCATTCAGGTGTGGACACATTTTACTGAAAATATCGTAAAAATATTTCAGGAAAATCCGCACATCTTCTTAGGTACAAAGTCACATGGCTTGTCTCATATGTGGCACACAGGTTGAAGTAACGGACCGAGGTCTATAAATACATTAAATATGCCTAACCGCATCAATAAATGAAGAAAAAAATATAAACTGAACATTTTTTTTTACACCCTCCATATACTTATCATTATGAAGTATATGGAGGGTGTAAAAAAATAATTTTAGCTTATTTTATTTTTTTCATTTATTGATGCTTTTAGGCATATTTAATGTATTTATAGACCTCGGTCCGTTACTTCAACCTGTGATGTGGCAGTGACTGGTGATGATTGGATTTGTAACCAGTGGAGCGCCTGTAGCCGATTTCATCAAAATTGCAAAGTATACTTCTCTAGCAAAGTATTCATTTTGCCCCCAAATGCATTATGTCATTTAGAACTCACGACTGCATATATTTGATGATTAACAGTATGCAGAATTATTATACTGAATTTATTACATTATCACAGCCAAAATGGCTGTGATAATGTAATAAATTCAGTATAATAACAAGAAACGAGGCAAAGCCACGAAGGCCAGGTTTTTTCCAAGCATAGACACTTGGATAACATAATTATACCCACTTTTTGTAGACTAGATGGCCGTGGCCTGCATGTCGCGCCTTGGGGCGAGGCATGGACACTAAAACAAGAGGCCCAAATGGGCCTGTATCGCTCACCTAAAAGCCTCCATAGTGGTTATCTTGATTTCACAAAGACTCTTCACTTACAACTTCAATTGTTCCACAGAATTTGTTGGTACCTTCTGATCTAACATATATTGCGAATGTACCACCATATGAACAAATCTGAATCAGCGTTAACTATCGATCATTCATACAAAGTTTCGTCGAAATCGGCCTGGCGGTTTGTGAGAAGAATTTTATTTGACAATTTG
>CM055273.1:164721-199572 GCA_029237695.1 Conchocele bisecta | reverse complement strand
CGGGATTCCAGTAAAGATGAACCGCGATCGTTTAAATTACCCATCGCTTACTCCCACCTGCCACCCACCGGGGTGTTATGAGCTTTCGACTAGTGTAGATCCAGATCAGCCTGTGCATCCGCACAGTCTGATCAGGATCTGCACCATTCACAATTCCATCAATGAAACACCTGTCATGCTTTTGAAAAGTAACATAGATCGATATAAGGCTACAGGAGTGCGCTATTTGATCAGGAGCTACACTGATCACAAATCCCGTAAATGTCTCCAGTCACAGTCATGCTCCCACCTGCCACCCACCCCGATGTATAATCCTGTGCATCCGCAATATCTGATCATCAGGATCTGCACTGTTCGCTATTCTATCAATGAAACACTCGTCATGCTTCTAACAAGCAATATGTATCATGATCAGGCTATATGGGTGTGCTATTTGATCAGAAGCTACACTAGTCACAAAGCCCATAAGCCCCATTTATCCAGTTACAGACACATATCGAGCTGAGCAGGCTCTACATTGAACAAGTAAGAATTCTTCAGCAAGCCTTGGAATACCTACGCGTTTCCTGGCCTCATCTGATAAACGTGACATCGTAAGACATTAACACTCGCAGTCAAATCAATTGTGGCTCTAAATTGGTAGGAATTCCTCCGACATCAAATTTTAGAATTCAAACTCCTCTCCTATTAACCTACATGGTAAACTTATATCCAGAGCTCCAGATAAGCTGCATATTTGCGTAAATATCCAATTAAATTGCCAAAAACCCAATTGAAATCAGAAGTAGCGAGTATCAAAAAGCAATACCAATTTTATGGTACCTTTATCATGCTGCAGAAAACAATAAACAGACCAGAAATATAGCATATTTTTCTTATTTTCTAAGAAAATACATCTTGGTATTTCATTAGAATTGTCTCCTTGACAATGCCAAGACTTGTTTTCATTTCGAAGCAAACTATTCAATAACTGCTGTCTTTTGATGTGATATAGTGTGATATTAATTTACCCAAGTAAAATTTTGAAATACCCAATTTCTTAAGAAATGATGGAGTGACGATACTCAATTACTAATTCCTTATCAGTAGCCGATTTCATCAAAATTGCAAAGTATACTTATCTAGCAAAGTATACTTTGAGGGAGTAATCATTGATTTTTCCGAAATGCATTATTTCATATAGAACTAATGATTGCATATATTTGATGATTAAAACTATGCAGAATTATTATACTGAATGTATTACATTATCACAGCCAAAATGGCTGTGATAATGTAATAAATTCAGCATAATAAAAAATAATAAATTTATCATTAAATTGAACATTTCTCCCTCAAAGTATACTTTGCTAGATAAGTATACTTTGCAATGTTGGTGAAATAGGCTACTGGAGCCCTGTATATCAAAAGACACTAGACGGGTATTGTCAGCATACTTACTGTGTAGTTGCTTAGACTGTAGTAGCAGCAGGCCAGCTGTAGGGAATGGCGGATCTGACAAACAAACAATTACAATCACGTGCTGTAAATATCACATACAGCCACTTGCTGTATATATGAGGGGGAAATACTAGATGGCTGCGGTCCGCATGTCGAGCCCGCCGAGGCTTTGATCGTAATACCAAAAAACTTCAACCAAAAACTTTAACCCGGCCGCAGGGACGTACGTACGAACGCCAATGTGCTGACTATATCGCACTGTCCGCAAGCGGGCGTGACAATAACCAATTATTTTATTGAATATTTAACATATTCAGCTAGCAACAATGTCATTAAAGACCGTTATGGAGTTCACACGGTTTGAACGACATATTGTGAGAAATTTAGGACGCACCTGCTTCATTGCATGGAGTAACATCATATATAGGGAATTAGGTGGGAATTACACTGCCAAAATATTTATCAGGTAATGATATTACAGGACCATTAGTCTGCCCATCATATTGGCTCTATATGAATATACAAATCATGATCTGGTATCAGGAATCCTTAGTCTCACCAAGTGAAACTTTTTGCTTTTTAGCATTTATAGAACCAGAGTACACGTTCACAAATGTTATATATAACATATGAACTTTGTGACCAGCGAATATACATAGCTGCGCAGCTGTCAGATCAGTCTTCACGATATGCCATACAGTTTGTACATTTCTCAAGTCACAGCATCAAATGAGCCATCAGCTGTCAGAGGAAAAGACTTCTGTCGTTTTGCGAAGAATCGATTTCCGTGTCTCTGACACGGAAATCGATTCTTCGCAAAATCGACATAAGTCTGGCCACTAGCATAATCCCAGATCATATTGTGCATTCGTCTACACTAGTTGCAATTCAGAAATCAAGGGTTGTTTATGCCATTAAATCACGTTTAATCAATCGGTCGGTGGCCCAAAAGCAAAACTTGCATACGACAGTAACTGTCATTCTCGGCTGTTTATAAACACCACGACTCACCTGTAGCTTGCTTTTACATCCCTGCACTGTGTAGTTCTGGAGATGCCGCACAGCGTCTTGGAATGCGCCCTAGAATTCAAGACCAGTGTCTATAATTCTTTATGAGCATGTACTCCATTCTCATGCTCTAAATCAGAGAGTTTTATAGACCAACACTTGAATTCCGCCACAGATGCGGTGTTGCGCCAGCCGAGGCATTTGACCGTAACATGATCATGGGCATGTGCTAAAGTAAGCATCACAAAAACCGTCATAGAAGTGCATGCTTTAACCCTTCCTACGCTGTTGACGGAAATCACCGTCTGCTGTTTTTCATTTTTGCTTTAATTCTTAACAAAAAACTGGTTTTGACAGCACATGAGAATCGTCTCCACTGAAGACGATTCTCATGTGCTGTCAAAACCAGGTTTTTGTCGAGAAGTATTGAAAATAAAACATTTCCAGCAGACGACACCATTTAATTCAGCCTAGTAAGGGTTAAAACACAAAAAAAGGTCAAGGTTACGTTAATGGCAGAAAATTTTCACATGTATCATGCACCCAAATATTGAAGCAATCCATCAAGTAATTGTAAAGTTATATCATGATGTAGAAACTTGTACAGATTTATTGACATGTGTTATCATGGATGACGATGACGGAAAAAGCGGCGACTATAGTCATCTAAAGCAGGCGCGACAAAAACTGTGTGTTTTAGAGTATGAATTTGGAGAATGTGCTTAGTTTAATAAAGTGAAAGTAGCTTTATGCAGTGTTCTTGTAATATTTTGTGGCATGTAACGGTATATTATGAAAGCTTATGCCACAAAAAAAGAAAGAAAAGATGAATCAACGTTATAAGTGTAACATTAGTTTTTCAGCGACACCACCATTAATGTAAATGGAAAGTGACATTTTTAAAATGCAATACTAGCATTTTTATTACTACTGCAGTCGTTCTGGTATTTTGTCACCACCCCTCGTATATAGCTAACTTAAAGACCTCTATGTAAACGCTGGAAGGTAATCATATTTGGATACCATTTGTTTTGGTAAACCCCTATAAAGTAGAGATTTCCCAAAACAAATTGTATCCAAATACATTGTTATTGCTATATAAAATAGGGGGTTCCAAAACAAATTGTATACAAATACATTGTTATTGCTATATAAAATAGGGGGTTCCAAAACAAATTGTATACAAATACATTGTTATTGCTATATAAAATAGGGGGTTCCAAAACAAATTGTATACAAATACATTGTTATTGCTATATAAAATAGGGGGTTCCAAAACAAATTGTATACAAATACATTGTTATTGCTATATAAAATAGGGGGTTCCAAATCAAATTGTATCCAAATACATTGTTATTGCTATATAAAATAGGGGTTTTCCAAATCAAATTGTATCCAAATACATTGTTATTGCTATATAAAATAGGGGTTTCCAAATCAAATTGTATCCAAATACATTGTTATTGCTATATAAAATAGGGGGTTTCCAAATCAAATTGTATCCAAATACATTGTTATTGTTATATAAAATAGGGGTTTCCAAATCAAATTGTATCCAAATACATTGTTATTGTTATATAAAATAGTTGTATCCAAATACATTGTTATTGTTATATAAAATAGTTGTATCCAAATAAATTGTTATTGTTATATAAAATAGGGGGTTTCCAAATCAAATTGTATCCAAATACATTGTTATTGCTATATAAAATAGGGGTTTCCAAAACAAATTGTATCCAAATACATTGTTATTGCTATATAAAATAGGGTGTTCCCAAAACAAATTGTATCCAAATATATTTTTATTGCTACTGTGGTCGTCCCGTTGTTTTCTGACCACCCCTCGTATATACCTAAGTTGAAGACCTCCATATCGACGCTGGAAATGTAGTGGTACAGACACTCCAGGAAGAGGACACATGTCGTGTAGAGGATCTGTTTGTTGTGACTATCGGTTCCCGGCTGGTTGGACCGGTTGTACAGGCTCAGTATGTGCTGCCACTGGAACTCTCTACTACAGGGAACCAGGGGCCTGTTTCACTAAACTTTGTACGACTAAAATGTTCGTAAGTGCAAATTTGGGATCATCTGGAAATCTCAATTGATGGATTTACATTTATTGAGCATATGCAGCCTATGCTCAATAAATGTAAATCCAATAATTGTTTACAAGAAAACATTGTTAATGAGAAATTTACACTCTATCATAATTTTGCACTTACGAACATTTTAGTCATACAAAGTTTAGTGAAACGGGCTCCAGTACATTAAGGGTTGATGGTAATAAGCAATGATATGTATAACTAGAAATGTTCCATAGGATATGGATGCCCCGACTGGTAGCATTTATCAATGGGAGCTGTACCTCCATGTCACAGTGCAGGAAACCCTGATAAATATGGATTCATCATTAAAATACACTGATGGATGTACCCCTAACAAACTAACACAAAAAAAACTTGCAAATATCCAAGTCATTTGACATTGAGCACACAGGCTGCATGGGTGGCTACCAAATGAAAATATGGACGATGACACATAAGCATATGAAGTTTCAAGCCAATCCGACTTGTGGTTACAGAAATAGTAGGTACCCAAATCTCGGAACTACTGAAGCAATGACGGATGGATGGAAAAATAGGGTAGTGACTAAATGTACCCCGAAAAAGAAGATCGGGTACCGGTACATAAAAACATTGTTCTGACCTTGACTTTGTGAAGAACTCCATCTCTACGTCCCAGTGCAGGTGTTGACCAATCAGCACGAGGATCCTAAAGAGGCTGCCCCAGGGGTCGGTGATCTGACACTCCTTGTCATGAAGCCCCGGGATGTTGACTCGCCGAGACTTCTTCGTTGGCGACAACAGGTCTGAAACAAGCCATGTGACTGTGATATTTTCGGAAAAAGATATCTAAAGATGACAAAATTTCACAGCAAATGTGGAATTCTATTCCGCATTCAGGTGTGGACACATTTTACTGAAAATATCGTAAAAATATTTCAGGAAAATCCGCACATCTTCTTAGGTACAAAGTCACATGGCTTGTCTCATATGTGGCACACAGGTTGAAGTAACGGACCGAGGTCTATAAATACATTAAATATGCCTAACCGCATCAATAAATGAAGAAAAAAATATAAGCTGAACATTTTTTTTTACACCCTCCATATACTTCATTATGAAGTATATGGAGGGTGTAAAAAAATAATTTTAGCTTATTTTATTTTCTTCATTTATTGATGCTTTTAGGCATATTTAATGTATTTATAGACCTCGGTCCGTTACTTCAACCTGTGATGTGGCAGTGACTGGTGATGATTGGATTTGTAACCAGTGGAGCGCCTGTAGCCGATTTCATCAAAATTGCAAAGTATACTTCTCTAGCAAAGTATACTTTGAGGGAGAAATCATTCATTTTGCCCCCAAATGCATTATGTCATTTAGAACTCACGACTGCATATATTTGATGATTAACAGTATGCAGAATTATTATACTGAATTTATTACATTATCACAGCCAAAATGGCTGTGATAATGTAATAAATTCAGTATAATAACAAGAAACGAGGCAAAGCCACGAAGGCCAGGTTTTTTCCAAGCATAGACACTTGGATAACATAATTATACCCACTTTTTGTAGACTAGATGGCCGTGGCCTGCATGTCGCGCCTTGGGTGAGGCATGGACACTAAAAAAATAGATATAGTAGATGGAAAAACTTTAACCAAAAAACTTTAACCGGACACACGGACGAACGGACGGACGTAATGCCAAAATGTCGACGATATCGCGCTTTCCGCAAGCAGGTGCGACAATGATGATAAACACCCATGTGAAGTATCAAGGTATTGGGTGAAGCAGTTGCAGAGATATAGTACACAAAAAAAATTAACAAAAACATTCAAAGTAATTTGACCTTGACATTGGGCACAGGATCGCGCTTTCCGCAAGCAGGTGCGACAATGATGATTAAGTGAGTGAGTGAATAGGGTTTAACGTCCGCTTTTCTGACATAGAGGTACAAGCCTCAGGGAGTCTACACGCAGACGGGTCAACGGGATCGTGTCCCGTATCCACCTGTCCGAGGGGGGTAAATCCCAACTTCAGAACTCAATATTTACAATCAAAATATATATTCAGTCCTGAAATTAGAACAACCTGATCTGGTGCCAGGCCCTCGCCACACACCAGCATCATTTATACCCATCCCTAAAATAGTAATAGGATTAGCGCTAATCTTACTTTTATATATGGGGCATAGCCCGACTCAACTCTCACATACAAGAAAGCCAAAAATGTACATGAGGGCCAAATCCGGTATAGTGGGTTCCGGAAAGTATGAACCCAATCGTTAAGCCAGTTTAGTCGCCTTTTACGACAAGCAATGGCTACTGCAGCACTATTCTCAGGATCAGTTGATCCCGCCCCGGTGCCTGCACGACAATGATGATAAAAACCCATGTGAAGTATCAAGGTATTGGGTGAAGCAGTTGCAGAGATATAGTACACGAAAAAACTTTAACAAAAAAATTCAAAGTAATTTGACCTTGACATTGGGCACAGGGGCCACACGGTTGGGGGGTAGAATGAAAATATGGATGATGATAAACACCCATGTGAAGTTTCAAGGTAATGGGCGAAGCAGTTGCAGAGATATAGTATAACAAAAAAGTTTTAACCAAAAAACTTTAACCAGATGTACGTTAAAAAGTTAACGTTGAAAATGGCTAAGTCAATTACGTAGAAATAATAGGTGAAGGTAAAAAAAATGGTCACATGTTGGATAGTTGTATGTGGTAGGCACCCCTTGGTTATGAAGCTGTGAAAGTTTGGTGGTCCTAGGTGTTACAGTACCAAAGAAATGGACTTAAACACGAAAACTTAACATTGTAAACGCGAAAACTTAACATGGAAAATGGCTAATAAGTAGACTGCGCGGAAAAAATGGGTCAAGTTAAAAAAAAAGTAACATGTTGGATAGTGATATGTGGTGGGCACCCCTTGATTATGAAGCTGTGAAAGTTTGGTGGTCCTAGGTGGTACAGTACCAAAGAAATGGACTGAAACACGAAAACTTAACATTGTAAACGCGAAAACTTAACATTGAAAATGGCTAATAAGTCGACTGCGCGGAAAAAATGGGTCAAGTTAAAAAAAAAGTAACATGTTGGATAGTGATATGTGGTGGGCACCCCTTGATTATGAAGCTGTGAAAGTTTGGTGGTCCTAGGTGGTACAGTAACAAAGAAATGGACTCAAACACGAAAACTTAACATTGATTGTGGACGCCGCCCGCCCGTCCGCCCGGCTTTCGCCAATCCAATAGCCTGGATTTTTTTTCAAAAAACCTGGCTAAAAATGAATAAATTTATCCTTAAATTGAAAATTTCTCCCTCAAAGTATACTTTGCTGGATAAGTATACATGTACTTTGAAATGTTGGTGAAATCGGCTACTGATCGAACAGCACACTCTTGCAGCCAGATAATGATCTATACTGCTTGCTGAAAGCATGGCAGGTGTTTCATTAATGGCATGGCGAATAGTGCGGATTCGCAGGCTTCTCTGGATCTAAAATGGCCACAAAACCTATAAGCCCTATTTCTGCAGTCACAGCCAATTATAATTATATTCCACATATGCTCTGACTATTTCGTCAAATTTCAACATCATATACGGAAAATATAGTAATTTTTGTAAATAGTTTTCATTAGATACCACACATCTTCTTAGGTACAAAACAACACGGCTTGTCTCGTATAGAGAATACCAGGATATCATAGCAAAATATTTTACATTATAAAACAAATTGCAGGATACTGTCTTGCCAATTAAGTTTATCAAGCAAGGCTAGGAAATGTGTAGGAATTCCGAGGCTCAGCCAAGGAATTCCTACTGTTTTCTGAATCAAATCTGATAAACTGAATACCGCAAAGAAATAGCCCGGCATTCTATTAACCATGCAATCACGTAATCAAGTGTATGTTGTTTTTGTTTAAAGAATAATGCAAGACCTCCGGTACTGTTGACCAGTTCTTTCTTTACCAATAGACTATCCACCGTCTATAAAGGGGAGATAAGTCATCGTAAATGTTTCAAAACCAATAGGCTTCTTTGTCTTGCCGTGATAAACACGTATACCAAATTTGGTTACGATCGGTCAAGTAGAACTTGAAATATTGCATGGACAATGATACAGAGTGCGAAAATTAAAAATGGCCGCCAAGGGGAGTAAGATATTGGAAATTTTTGAAAAGCAATAGGCTTCTTCGTCTTGCCGGATAAACATGTATACCGGGTGAGAGAGGGGTCGAGGGTTCGAGCGAGGGCGGCTGTGTCACGTAGCTGATGTAGAACTCCACCGCCTTCTGCAGCCACTGGTACAGTGACAGGGAGTGAAGCTTGACCCCGCGACCTTTCTGTATGACCAATGGCAGCACATCGCAGACTGCAGAAGACAAGTTTTGCAATGTATCAGTGGTAATAATCATACAGTACATTTTTATTAACCCGTTCACCACTTAACATATTCCTTTCGAAATACACCTTTACGGGCATGAAATGTATTAAATATTTTATTTTTATTATGTTATTTCTCAATGAAAGTTTATGTTGTGACCACTCATTTGAACGAGCTGGTTCAAATGGTGGTCACGACATACCGTATACTTCTGAGCGCACAGAAGGAAAATATTTAGGATTTTCCGTATCGTCAGCATGAAAAGGGTTAATATTTTAAAATTGACGGTTTCCTGAACATTTTTGACTATTTCATTAATCCAAAAACAGGTAAAATGTAATGTGAAACACTGCAGATCCTGATCAGATGGCTCATTATGATGTGCATAATCTGGATATACAGTGCCTGTAAAAGTTTGCTTATGGTATGTTGAGGTTGAAAAGGATTACTGATCAAATATACAACCAAATTGTGATGATGCTCATTAATAGTGAATACCATGTATCAACTAAAACATCATTTATACGGTACAGTAATATATGGAAGGATATTTATAACAATCAACAAGAGTGCTGAAAATTACAATACATACCAGGGGCCCGTTTTACTAAACTTTGTATGACTAAAATGTTCGTAAGTGCAAATTTAGGATCGTCTGTAACTTTCAATTGATGGATTTACATATGCAGCCTATACTCAATAAATGTAAATCCAATAATTCTTTACAAGAAAACATTGTTAATGTGAAATTTACAGACTATCATAATTTTGCACTTACAAACCTTTTATTTGTGCGAAGTTTAGTGAAACGGACCCCAGTCAGTAAGCAAGGGGAGATAACTCAGTGGACAACTAGAAATGTGTCCATGAGACTTGGATGCCCCACTGACAGCATAAGCACAGGTGACATGATTACACCAATGTGGTCAAGCATGAAGGACAAACAATATATGTCGGTTTCTAATGTGGAGCAGTAGTTGATTAATGTGTGCAAGTTTGGTAGGCATATATAGGATATGTGTTATAGTGGCCGAGGAAAACACTTAAACGCTCAAAGTGGCAGAGCTCCAGTTAAGGTGCACTTGGGGTGAAATTTTGTTATTTCTTCATCAACAAGAATTCCGCGGAATCAAATGTCTCGCCTTGTTCCACCTTGACCCTGGGGCCTTGACCTTGACCCCCGATAATAGTCCTATATTCATCTACATATGATAGTAAAGGTATGTATAAAGTTTGATGACTGTAGCTGATAAGGTGTTGAAGTAATGACCGTAACACGAAAACTTAACATTGAATGATGACTCCGCCGCCGCCGCTGCCGACGACACTGCCGCCTCCGACGACTCCGGAAAAGCAAAACCTATGTCTCGCTTTCCGCTTTCGCGGGCGAGACAAAAATGGCAAGTTGGGAGTCCTTTAGAATCGTCCCATTTTTGATGGAGAAATAAGAAATTTACCTCCAAATTACGCACCTTAACTGGAGCTCTGAAGTGTGAACAGTGCAAAGGATGCACGGATGGACAAGTGTAAATTATAATTGCTACAATATAGTTAAAGGCGTCATGTCTGTGTGAGTTTCTGTTGAATCGTTCGGTTGCAGCATGAAAATGCGCTCCGGTCATATTGCAAAATTACAGAAACCAGAACCAGACAAGAATTCAGCGGAATCAAATGTCTTGCCTTGTTCCGCCTTGACCTTGACCCCCGAGAATAGTCCTATATTCATCTACATATCATAGTAAAGGTATGTATAAAGTTTGATGACTGTAGCTGATTGATAAGGTGTTGAAATAATGACCGTAACACGAAAACTTAACATTGAATGAGGACGCCGCCGCCGACTCCTTAAAAGTAAAACCTATGTCTCGCTTTCCGCTTTCACGGGCGAGACAAAAACTGGAAATTGACTGGTTTACTAGTCTGTTCACATGTTAAAGACAGCACGTCATTAGTTAATATGCCATTAAAACGTCATTAGTTAATGAGGAGTTAATGACGTTTCGTACAACCAGTTTTTAATGACTCATTAACTAATGGAAAGTTAATGTGTCATTAGGCTAATGATACATTAACTAATAGAACGTTCGTACAACCGGGCTGGTCCTGTTCTACAGTATACTCACTGAGTAACTTTCGGAAACAATTAACGGGTGTCTGATGATGGGCCTCCGCTGCTATTAAAGTCTCTACCAACTTCAGCTGTTGTCATGGAAACAAAGAATATAAACAGCGAGTAATACGTGGCTGTGACTGGAGAAATGGGCTGATGGGATTTGTGATCAGAGTAGCTGCTGATCAATAACCACATTCCAGGGGGGCCGTTTCACTAAACTTCTTACGCCTAAAATGTTTGTAAGTGCAAATTTAGGATCGTCTGGAAATATCAATTGATGGATTTACATTTATTGAGCATAGGCTGCATATGCAGCCTATGCTCAATAAATGTAAATCCAATAATTGTTTACAAGAAAACATTGTTAATGTGAAATTTACAGACTGTCATAATTTTGCACTTACAAACATTTTAGTCGTACAAAGTTTAGTGAAACGGCCCCCAGTAGCCTAGCAAGAAGCATGCTCGGGTGTTTCATTGACGGAATGACGAACAGCGCAGATCCTAGTCACACTGACGCGTGCACAGGCTGATCTGGATCTAAACTGGTTGCAAAACCAATAAGCCCCATTTCTCCACTCACAGCCGCAATATGTGAGTGAATGGTCAAGTTTATCATCCTAATATCCAGAGCAGTAGATAAGCTACATAAAGTATTTGTGTAATTACGCAATTAAAAAATGCAAAAACCTAATTAAAATTGAAGGAGACAGTGGAAGAAAGGGGCTAAGTCACTTACTGAGTCAGCTCCCTTCTTACACTGACCCCTTAGAGTGCGGGAACTGAAAATAGTCGTCTGCTGCTGTGTCATATTATGTCTCTTCTCTCAGTAAAAACATGGTTTGTCAGCATCTTAGAATGATTTCCAATGGAAATAATGATTCTAAAGTGCCGTCAAACCATGTTTTTGAGGAGAAAAATAATGGAAAATAAAAAATAAACAAGAGACGACAAATTTGCTTCTGTGATGTACATTCAGTAAAATGGTAGTTAATGGTAACTATGAACCAGTATAGGGAATTATGACAATTGGTGACCGTATACATACAGTCATCGATTAGACAAGCCGTGTGATTTTGTACCTAAGAAGATGCACAATATCTCATGAAAATATTTACAAACTTTACTATAGGAATGAATGGCCTTTTTGTGGAATTTATCGGGGTATAAACTTGGAAAAGTGCGCGGGAATACTGGACGAAGGCCGGAAGGCCTCATCCAGTATTCCCGCGACTTTGCCAAGTTTATATCCCCGATAAATTCACAAAAATGCCATTCATTCCTTACAATTCCAGCATTTGAAATAAATTCATCAAGAAAATGTGATTATTTTCCGTTTTCTTCAGATTTATTTTAACTGCGCCTCACGGTTACGGAAAGTAGTTTGGCGTGGGAGTTTACTGGGATATAAATTTTGGACAGAGACTTGCTACGGGCCAATCAAATGTTAGGGAATTGTGTAAATATTTTTGTGCTGGAATTAAACATTATGTTGAAAGTTGACAAAATGATAAAATTCCACATTTGCTCTGAAAATGTTGTCATCTTTCGACGTCATTTACAGAAAATTGTTTCTGTAAATATTTTTCATGAAAAATTGCACATCTTCTTAGGTAAAAAATCACATGGCTTGTCTCATTTTTTAACAGTTTTGTGACCCGCATCTTCGGAGGTACCATCATTAAGAAGTTTAATCTTGTTTACCCCGTGTTCCTTGACGAGGTTGGGAAATTTCCTCATTGCCAGCAGCAGTAGACGGCACTGCTCCAGCTTGTCCGAGATTTTCTCCGCCACGCTCAGTAACATCTGACACTGGACGTGGGTCGGAATGGCCGCCAATATTTCTGGAAAATAATACCAGAGAATAAATGAAAATTAATTAGCTTCAGGTAATACATGTATTTAGCTTCAAATTAAAATTGTGAAAAAAAAAACAACAACAAAATGTGGCCTGTCGGCACACGAATGCCCCCTGTGGCAGATTGAAGAAACTGTGGCAAAGTTAATTAATAAATTTTAATATGAGAAAGAGTTCAAAGTTGTGAAGGTCAAAAGGTCATATTAAGGACAGCATGGATGTGTGGTATTTGTGCACAAATACCGTATGATGTATTGCAATAGTATAGTGATCCTTCAAGAGATATAGAAGTTATAACAGAATTGAGAAACTACAGCAAACTTCTTAATGTGCTGGACACATGGACGGACACATAGACACATAGACACACAGTCCAAACACTATATGCCTCCGGCTCGGGGCATAATTTTATTTTTGTTCATAGTAAAGAATACATGTAAATGAAAATGACATTATGTAGGTAACATTCAGCTGCCAATTACAAACATTTACACTGTCCTTGAATTCATAATGCAAACGCCCATTCAACGTATTGCGTTCATATCCCGGTACATTACATTAGCCCCACGTGACGTCGTGCGACGATGTTGATTCGTTAAAGTTTGTTTGACGTCATTAGATTACATGACGTTCATCGTCGTTGTCAATAACGTCACGCTATTGACTGGCAATGTTGCTGTTCCATGAATTGCGACAAAAAAACGTAAAACAATAAGATTCCTAATGTTTAAGCCGTATATGGTTATTTACATCTTTGAAATTTTCCGAAAATGTAGTGTAAACATAAGTAATACAAGAATTCCGCCACGGTGCATTTGACAGTGAACATTACAAGTAAATAAATTAACTTGACCTTGAGAATTTGGATGTGGGGGTGTGCATAATGAAGCATCATCCGTAGACAAGCATTGATGTGAAATATTATCAATGTCTGGAAAGGGGTTAAAGAGATATTGTGAAAAAACAATAACTTTAATGCATTTCTGTTACAAATCCGGTGAACATTACAAGTAAATAAATGACCTTGACCTTCAAAATTTGGATGTGGGGGTGTGCGTAATGAAGCATCATTCCTAGACAAACATTGATGTGAAATATTATCAAAGTCTGGCAAGGGGTTAAAGAGATATTGTGAAAAAACAATAACTTTAACGCATTTCTGTTACAAAACTGGTGAACATTACAAGTTAATAAATGACCTTCAGACTTTGGATGTGGGGGTGTGCGTAATGAAGCATCATCCCTAGACAAACATTGATATGAAATATTATCAATGTCTGGCAAGGGGTTTTAAGAGATATTGTGAAAAAACAATAACTTTAACGCATTTCTGTTACAAAACCGGTGAACATTACAAGTAATTAAATGACCTTGACCTTGAGAATTTGGATGTGGGGGTGTGCGTAATGAAGCATCATCCCTAGACAAACATTAATGTGAAATATTATCAAAGTCTGGCAAGGGGTTAAAGAGATATTGTGAAAAAAACAATAACTTTAGCGTATTTCTGTTACAAAACCGGTGAACATTACAAGCAAATAAATGACCTTGACCGTGAGAATTTGGATGTGGGGGTGTGCGTAATGAAGCATCATCCCTAGACAAACATTGATGTGAAATATTATCAATGTCTGGCAAGGGGTTAAAAGAGATATTGTGAAAAAACAATAACTTTAACGTATTTCTGTTACAAAACCGGTGAACATTACAAGTAAATAAATGATCTTGACCTTGAGAATTTGGATGTGGGGGTGTGCGTAATGAAGCATCATCCCTAGACAAACATTGATGTGAAATATTATCAAAGTCTGGCAAGGGGTTAAAGAGATATTGTGAAAAAACAATACCTTTAACGTATTTCTGTTACAAAACCGGTGAACATTACAAGTAAAATAAATGACCTTGACCTTGATAACTTGGATGTGGGGGTGTGCGTAATGAAGCATCATCCCTAGACAAACATTGATGTGAAATATTATCAATGTCTGGCAAGGGGTTAAAGAGATATTGTGAAAAAACAATAACTTTAACGCATTTCTGTTACAAAACCGGTGAACATTACAAGGAAATAAATGACCTTGACCTTCAAAATTTGGATGTGGGGGTGTGTGTAATGAAGCATCATCCCTAGACAAACAAAATGTGAAATATTATCAATGTCTGGCAAGGGGTTAAAGAGATATTGTGAAAAAACAATAACTTTAACGCATTTGCCTTACAAAAAAACCGGACGACGACGGAAAAAGCGCCGACTATAGTCGCGCCTCTGCTAAAGCAGGCGCGACAAAAACCATGAGCAGTGGCGTTTACTGTATTATGAACAACAGTTGGTCTGTTTAAAGTTTGCGAGGAGTACTTTGGACTTTAAACAGACGAACTGTTGTTCGTAATACAGTAAACGCAACAGCCCATGGTTTTATTCCTTAACAAAATATAGTGGTCAATAAAAGCACGCTATTGATCAACAACATAGCTGTACCATGAATGGCAGCAAAGTACTTTGAGTTAATTTTCACACCCGGACATGTACATGTACGGTTATATACATTTCTGACAATGTCAACAAGTACAATGTAAATAAGTGGCTTTGCCTGGAGAAATAGGACCTACTGGATTTGAGACCTGATCAAAAAGCACACTCATGTAACCTGTTAAAGATGTAATTGCTTGTTAGAAGCAGGACAGGTGTTTCATTGATGGTATCGCGAAAAGTGCAGATCCTGATCAGAATGTGTAGATGCACAGACTGATCCGGATCTACACTGGTTGCAAGTCATAAGCCCCATTTCTCCAGTCACAGCCATATATACATATGAAAGTAATAAATGCATTAGCTGTTGTATATAATCATGGTACACAAAACAATTGGTCTGTTTACAATTTGCGAGGTGACTCCACACACTGTAAATAAACCAACATTAAACAAAGTTTATCCCTTCGCTGGCAGCCGTGATAATAAAAAAAGCCCAAAGAAACACAAGTTCTCAGTGACCTTGACCTTGGGTGGTCGAACGTGGGTCGTACTGGTAGCCTTGATAACATTTTTTTTTAACATTTTTGCATTACAAATTTGCCTTACAAACAAGGTGAACGTTAAGTCCTCAGTGACCTTGACCTTGGGTGGTCGGACGTGGGTTGTACCCAAAGCACCATCCCTAGACACACATCGTGGCCAAATATTATCAAAATTAGTAAAGCTGTTTATGAGTTATTGAAAAATGAAAGGTGTTACTAACGTACGTACATAAATGGACTAACGCTATATCCCCTCTTGCCTATTGGCGAGGGGATAATTATCGGGAGGAGTATACACAAACCAGTCCAGCGATCTGCAATCATTTTCCGCTATGTCTTTATACATTATATTGAGTATATGGATCATAGAAAATGTATTTTGTGCACGAGGTATTAGTATCGCAAGATGTATTGTATTGTGAACTATATATCGCAATACACATCGTCTCATGAGGTAGGCGTATGGTTACACCCCTAGTTTTGATACTTAACAGCCACATCAATGGTTTTACATGTACATATACAATATATTTGTACCTGTGAGAAAGCTGTTGCGCGTGTCTGTCGTGTCATACTGGAGAGCCTCTAGGATAGAGTGGACTTCCGACCAGAGTTTACCCTCCTCCGGGAATGCCATATACCTGACATAGACACAGCATAGGCTGTATAGACTAGTCTTTTCTAATTACATACTGCAATTACATTTATTTCATATGTTGTCTTCTTTCTCAATAAAAACATATTTTGATAGCACTTTAGACTCATTTCCATTAGAAATGAGTCTAAAGTGCTGTCAAAAATGTTGTTAATCATGAGACAAATGTAAAATAAATACAGGAGACTACAACATTTCATTCAGCATTGTAAAGGTTAATATGATATTTATTAAACATGTTTACTGAGTCATGTTAAATCACCACAAAATGCTATTTATTGCATAACAACAGAATAACAGCGACAGAATACATAGACCCTGCAATGATTATTGATTGACTGATTGATTGGGATTTTACATCAAATCAACAGCCAGGTAATGTACAGACAGAAATGTATGGTGGAGCACTGAACATTCAGCATTAAAATGATAGAAAAAACTTCAGCAATCAAAGACAGTGTCCTGATCTGTTGCCAGGAATTCTTACTACACTGTCTCACATGGTCTATTAAGGTGTGAATCCCAGAATCATTCACCACTCAGTTATGAATCTTTGAAGATGGATATCTTAATGGATGCTAACTTTATACACATTATTTTAAAGTCACTATTTTTATCAAATTTTCGACCACATGTTACAGACGAGGGACAA
The DNA here is from genome assembly GCA_029237695.1 of Conchocele bisecta. Classification (NCBI taxonomy): domain Eukaryota; kingdom Metazoa; phylum Mollusca; class Bivalvia; order Lucinida; family Thyasiridae; genus Conchocele; species Conchocele bisecta. Next base: position 182,370 of record CM055273.1, on the reverse strand, counting down.
AAAGTGAATGTGTTTAATGTCCCAGCAAAAGCTAAGGCCATACAGAGACGGGAAAGGAGGGACAAACGGATGGAAGGAAAGGCAAAAACTATATATCCCTCAGTAAACTTTGTAAGCTGGGTATATACATTGTAATAACGGTATCAGCATCTACTTCGCTTCACATTTGAAATCAAACATGACAGCACTACTTCAACCAATCACATTGTTTTATTTTGAGCATGTCATTGACTATATATATGTACCAAGTTTCTCATAATTGGTACTCACAATCCCTCCAACAGCTTCGCAGCTTCCTTTGTGTTCTTTGCCAATTTCTCTCAACTGTACGCCTCAAACTGAAATATGATTGCGAGTGTAGAAATGGAGCTGATGGTATTCATGTTGTGGCCACTGTAGCATCTGTTAGTGCACTCCTGCAGTCTTATAAACATCAATAATGTTTCATGATATGTAAGTGGGTATTTCAATGCAGGTATGACGATCAGTGCAGGCCCTGATCAGTTTGCGCAGATGCACAACTGGTCTGGGTCTGAACAGTTCACAATCACTCAATGAGGTGGGAGAAAATTCAAATTGTGTACACTCTATCTAGGTTACACCCCAGAGTTTTGTATCTAAAGAGTATTATACCCCCGTATTTCAAATTCAATCCGTATTTAAAGGTACATGCCCACGCAGCAGGTTACACTGTACTACTACTTTTCATTTTCTGTCATGCCTTATTTGAGCCATTTGTCTATCCACTAAAGAGTTATTTTTAATTACGGCGCGTGTTAATTGGTATTAAATCGCATTTTATATGCCGCGACCAGAAAGGGTATTTTCCGACCTCGTGCTATTTTTACCAATAAGCGTCACGTGACACGGTCAATCATATCACATCTTTGACATGCGCAGTGAAGTATCGGAAGTCGAGAAGAAAAATCTCTGTTCGAGTCCAAATCTAAATCTCCACGTAACTCTTTCCATTTGGTGATCTGGTCGCCAATATTAACCACTCTCTCTCTGTACTTACTGCCTGTCCCTCAGACATTTCGCCTTTTTTTTGGCCGACGCCGTTTCATACAATTTCCGTCCTGGACGTTTCGACATGTTGATATTCTTGTTTACATATTGGGAAGCCTACTGGCGCGCGTAATATAGTGCGCATGCGCACCGCAAGCCGTGATGTGAAAGTCGTCGTCCCCGCACATTGTCAAAATAGATTGTTACCGCCGCGCGTCGCTAACAGTAAATTGATAATTAATAAATGATTATATTTGTATAGCGGGCACTCGTAAATTTTAGAACTGGTGGAATAGTGACATAATTATACACTTATTTAATTGCTATAAAGAACATTTTGTGTCAACTGCGTGGGCATGTACCTTTAACTTTTACAGATGTATTATTGATCTTCTTCCTTATTAAATAGGGAACAAATGATAACAACAAAATTCACTAATTTGAGCTTTGCAGCTCAACTAAGTAAATGTTCAACCTTATTACAGTATTTTCACTACTCAATTTGAAAATCAATGAGTATTTTCACTTTTCTATGAGTATTTCGAACTCCCACAAATAAGTGCGTAAAAAATGCCAATATGCATCTTACCAGTACAATGCACTTTTAGTTATTGAATTATCTGTGGGACACACGTCATAATGGATCACTAGTGCTGCACTCAGCATAAAATGTTTCATGTTGAAATAAACGCCGGATTGCTGAAGAATTCCCATTCAACTACATGCAGAAGATACTACATAAACACATTTTCGTCTAGTAACCGTCACAAGAAATTTGTGGTGGATACTAGACGGTTAATGTGTTTATGCGATAGTAGAGATGAGTGGCATCTCATCAGGAAACCGGTGCATTTTTCGACTGGAGTGCAGTGAGACCGCTACAGAATGTTAGGTCCACTGCACGTATTCTGGATATGACAGGAAGGATTATCTGTATACTTATTTGTGGCTGTGATCGGAGAAATGGGGCTTATGGTAGTTCTGACCAATGTAGTTCCTGATCAAATAGCACACTCCTGTAGCTTGATAACAATCTAAATTCCCTGTTAGAAACATGACAGGTGTCTCACTGGCTGAATGGTGACCAGTGCAGATCCTGATCAGGTTGTGCTAATGCACAGGTGACCTGGATCAAAACTGGTAACAAAACAAACAAGCCCAATTTATCCATCCACAAAAACCTGAATGTTGAAATTTCTTGGGAATAGTGTCCGTGCAGTGAGCATCCAAGCTTTGGCAGCATATGGGTCTGTCTTACAGCAGCTCCGTGCCCGCATCACCAACCGATCTTCATTTGATAATTCCCCACTCATAGCCGAGGCCATAACCATAACTGTAAATAGACAACATCATGAACATGCATGATCATAAAATGGGTCTCAGAACATGTGTGGCCAGTATAGGATAATGGTGTCATTACCGGCACCTACCCATCAGCGTCTATGGCTTAACGAAATAATGGAATATGAGGCCCCGAAGGGTGAGTCCAAGTTATGACACTATCAGTATCATCCCAGTATAGAACCTACCCCACCCACTTCAGCATACGTGGGGTTTGACTAAACAGCGTTCCTTTCGCGAAAGCAAGATTGTTCTACGAAAGGAAGGTTTTAATGCAGTAAATTCGGTATTAGTTCCTCTTAGCTAATACTTACAAGTTGAATTTAATTACAATTTATATATTTGGTGTTACATAGAGGGTGTAACCGGTTACATAGATATATAACGTTCCTTTCGCAAAAGGAACACTGCTCTACGAAAGGAACATTTTAACGCAGTTTAAATCAATAATTACAAATTCACCTAAACTAATTAATACTTTACACGTTAAATTTAATTACACCCACTTATTGAAATGTCCCAAGTGTCCGCCCGTCTGTCCATGTCTCCGTCATATTTCTTGTAGGTTCCCTTCGCGAAAGGAAGATTGTTACGAAAGGAAGGTTTTAATGTGGTTACACGAACCACCCAAATACACCCAAATATAGTCTATATATGTATAAATAGGCCACAAATACACCATAGATAGTATCGGTTGGTAGTGTAAAGGATATATTGATATAAAATATAGCATATAATAGACATATATATTTTAAAAAATCGGTTTTAATTTAACCATTATTTAAATTAATGCAAACTGAAGCCCCCAAATACAGGCTATATACATATAAATATACTACAAACACCAAAGATACTGTCAATAGGTATTGTAAAGAATATGGAGACAAAGTACAGTATGTAATTGACATATATTGTGAAGAAACAAAAGTTAAATTAGTAACATTTTGCCATATTTTATATTTATGCTATACTGAATCACACAGTTGTATTGGAAATACACACAAGTATAGTTTACAAACTACAAACAAATGTCACAAATACACCTGCAGTGTATGCTCTCCCTATGTTATCAGACTATCTGGCGTGTCAGTGTAGACCCTGCTCTATATGTATTTCTTCCCATTTTTAATATTTGTATATATTGTAATATTTGTATATTATGCTAAATGCTCCCGTAAGTACATCCTCAGCAGGATGTTGCATGTGTGTACATCTCATTACACGTTATGAATTTATAATATATCCTTGTGTACAGTCGAACCTGCTCGGGCGGTCACCTTTAATCAGCGGTCACCGCCGTTAAGCGGCCACTTCAAATTCCTCCCGCGCATTTTTGCTATATAAAAACGCTTTCATTCAACGGTCACTCGTCTAACGCGGCCAGCGGTCATTAATTATCGTCCCAAACTAGTGATCCAATTTCATTAAACGGTCACCTCTAATCTCGATTTCAATGTACCCTGCGGCGGTCGTTACCGAAGCGCGAATTACAATGATGTCAGCAGTCAATGCAGGTAATTAAAACACCTAACACGTCTCCGCGTATGCGATATTGAGAGGGTGTTTCACAGGTGCAAATTGTGTTGCCCGAATTGTCGGCGCATTATTGAAAGAACAGCCTATCGCATCCGGGTTCTTCCACCCTTGTCCGTCGATTCGTAATTTCTATAGGTTACCGACACAAATGTTGTAAAAAGGAACAGCCCATTGCCAGTTACCAAATTGACAAAACACGATATCGAATAGCTGATATAATGGTGTGTATTGCCCAGGACCGAGTGTAACCGGCTCAAATATAATTTAAGCAAATGGCCTTATATGTCGAATATCAGCCGAATGTCGCACTTATTGACTGCTTTTGCTGACATCGCCTATGCATTATTTACATACACAATTGGAAATGAATCCAAATTCGACTTGACCAATATCCGACAAAAAAAAAAAAAAAAAAAAAAAACTCTAATCAATACAGTTTTCCGTACTGGATATTGCAGGTACATATGGTCCTGTAATCATAGTCTATACAGTTTGTCGTACTGGATATTGCAGGTACATATGGTCCTATAATCATAGTCTATACAGTTTTCCGTACTGGATATTGCAGGTACATATGGTCCTGTAATCATAGTCTATACAGTTTGTCGTACTGGATATTGCAGGTACATATGGTCCTATAATCATAGTCTATACAGTTTGTTGTACTGGATATTGCAGGTACATATGGTCCTATAATCATAGTCTATACAGTTTGTCGTACTGGATATTGCAGGTACATATGGTCCTATAATCATAGTCTATACAGTTTGTCGTACTGGATATTGCAGGTACATATGGTCCTATAACCATAGTCTATACAGTTTTCCGTACTGGATATTGCAGGTACATATGGTCCTGTAATAATAGTCTATAAAGTTTTCCGTACTGGATATTGCAGGTACATATGGTCCTGTAATCATAGTCTATACAGTTTGCCGTACCGGATATTGCAGGTACATATGGTCCTGTAATCATTTTCTATACAGTTTGCCGTACTGGATATTGCAGGTACATATGGTCCTGTAATCATAGTCTATACAGTTTGTCGTACTGGATATTGCAGGTACATATGGTCCTATAACCATAGTCTATACAGTTTGACGTACTGGATATTGCAGGTACATATGGTCCTATAATCATAGTCTATACAGTTTGTCGTACTGGATATTGCAGGTACATATGGTCCTGTAATCATAGTCTATACAGTTTGCCGACTGGATATTGCAGGTACATAGGTCCTATAACCATAGTCTATACAGTTTGCCGTACTGGATATTGCAGGTACATATGGTCCTGTAATCATTGTCTATACAGTTTTCCGTACTGGATATTGCAGGTACATATGGTCCTATAATCTAGTCTATACAGTTTGCTGTACTGGATATTGCAGGTACATATGGTCCATAATCATAGTCTATACAGTTTGCCGTACTGGATATTGCAGGTACATATGGTCCTATAATCATAGTCTATACAGTTTGCCGTACTGGATATTGCAGTAACTATTGGTAACGTTAGACTGGTGAATAGTGACACAGTTAGAACTGTGGAATAGTGACACAGTTATACATTTATTTAATTCCTATAAATGACGTTTTGGGCTTACTGAGTGGGCATGTACCTTTAAGCAATGACCTTCCAAGACCAAACACGACTGTTGATTCGACATCATCGGCGGCGTTCGGTGATAACTCTTGCGGTAGGCCTGCGTTAATCTTTCACATATTATCAACGGTTCTACACATCTATTAGCAATGCCAACTCGCATTCAAGAAATTTGATTGTCTGAGCCTGAGTTGTACACAGCTCAGGCCCAGTCAATGAAGCTGCTTAATACAAGCACTCTATTCAAGTATTTTGAAATACAGAAATATTGACAAATATTTGAAACATTAGTGCAGGCAGTAGTGTAGTATAAATAGACATGTATAATACCATGCTAGGTACATGTACGTGTATTCTAATATCAACTTTATCCGGCAATGCTTTTGAACGTGTAAGAATTCCAAGCCGAGTCTGATAAACTTGGTATCAAAATACACGAGCATGGTATTATGGTTATCAGATAATGTTCTATACTACAGAATTGGTAAATGTGACGAACTTATATTGAAAGAACGCGGGATAAAAATGGACACGACTATACGTTCTCACGCAAAGCGGTTTCAAGGTGCATGATCACGTGGTTATAACAACAACAACAGTGGCTGAAAGTGTTGCAATCTTGAAAGTATTATTTGATATTTTCCTTAATATAAAACGGATTTTGATGAAATATGGTGCAAAACGCGTCTTCATGAGCTGCATTTGGTGTCCATGGAGTTTGGCACCGACTATATCTTTTTGTTTTTGCGAATAATCGATCGATTCTTCGCAAAATCAACAGACGTTTGGGCGAAAATACAGAGACCGCCAATTGCAGCTGAACAGGACGCGTTTGATGAGCCATATTTCATCAAAATCCGTTTCGTAATAAGGAAACTATAAAAGAATACGTACTTTGAATCAGATGGATTCTGGAAATTTCAGTACTTGTTGTTGTTGTTAGTACCACGTGTTTGGTATGCGTGTTTGGTACACCTTGTTTGGTATGCGCACGCAAAACATATCACGTGTGAAATCAAAACATATTGTGTGCCCACTCGAAAGTAAAGCAATATGTCCATGATCCCTCTGTGACACCGCATACATACATTTTGTATGACGTTTCATTTTAATGGTATCGCCCAAAAGATTCAAATGAACCATTACTACAATATGTCTGAAGGAACACAATGTTGCCTTGATTTTGTTGATTAAAGGTACATGCCCACGCAGCAGGTTACACAGTATTACTATTTTTCATTTTCAGTTATGCCTTATATGAGCCATTTGTCTACCCACTAACGAGTTATTTTTAATTACGGTGCGTGTTAATTGGTGTTAAATCGCATTTTATATGCCGCGACCAGAAAGGGTATTTTCCGACCTCGTGCTATTTTTACCAATACTCGTCACGTGACACGGTCAATCATATCACATATTTGACATGCGCAGTGAAGTATCGGAAGTTGAGAAGAAAAATCTCTGTTCGAGTCCAAATCTAAATCTCCACGTAACTCTTTCCATTTGGTGATAAGGTCGCCAATATTAACCACTCTCTCTCTCTGTACTTACTGCCTGTCCCTCAGACATTTCGCCTTTTTTTTGGCCGACGCCGTATCATACAATTTCCGTCCTGGACATTTCGACATGTTGATATTCTTGTTTACATATTGGGAAGCCTACTGGCGCGCGTAGTATACTGCGCATGCGCACCGCAAGCCGTGATGTGAAAGTCGTCGTCCCCGCACATTATCAAAATAGAATGTTACCGCCGCGCGTCGCTAACAGTAAATTGATAATTAATAAATGATTATATTTGCATAGCGGGCACTCGTAATTTTTAGAACTGGTGGAATAGTGACATAATTATACACTTATTTAATTCCTATAAAGAACATGTTGTGCCTACTGGGCGGATATGTACCTTTAAAGTGTATTATATCCTCAAGTAAATACTCTCAGACGTTTTCGCGATTCAATGGAACTTAACCCCTTGAACACGAAAGCCCGCTATGTCGGGATTTGCAAACAGTGCAGATCCAGATGAGCCGGCTCGAAACGAGCCGTCTCATCAGGATCTACACTTTTTGCAAGTAGTGTTCATATGTTTTAGAACAAAAACACACCTTTTCATAAATGAAATAATCTGAAAAATCATAGTGTGACGATTGGATTGGTGGGAAAATGAGCATATCACAGTCCATTGCAGTTATATAGATTGTTGACATGATTAATCATCTATTTGTTTATGACTAAAAACGCACCGTCTACAATGTAAATGTGTGAACATGCACATTCACAGTTTCTTATATTGTATTTCTAAAATACACTGCACTACCGAGTGCGCTAATCCATCCACTATTTGCCAATGTCTTCTCTTCAAATTACTTGAATATTTTGTTTTAAATCAAGCAGCTTGTTTGGCTGAGCCTCAGCTGTACTACATATCAGACTCAGACCATCAAATTACCTGCTTGCGTGTTGGCATTGCCAATAGTTGTGAAAAGTGCTGATATTCCTGGCACAATAAATGCAGGCCGTTGTGTAGCAATACTACGACATGGCATCGTCAAACGAAGCTTATCCCCTTGCTGCCAGCCTTGATAATAATACCAAAAGAAAAACAAAAAAACACACCTCCTCAGTGACCATGACCTTGGGCGGTCGAACGTGGGTCGTACTGGCATCCTTGATAACAAAACAGAAGCAAAATAAAGTTTAACAGCTTTGTCTTACACATTTGCCTTACAAATAAGGTGAACACAAGTCCTCAGTGACCTTGACCTTGGGAGATAATCGGACGTGGGTCGTATGCAAAACAAAACACCATTCATAGACTCACATTGTGGCCAAAATTAATCAAAATCGATGAGCTATTAATATGTTATTGAACAATGAAAGGTGTTATGAACGCACGCACGTACGTACATGGACTAACGCTGTGGGTTACACATTTTGCCTATCGGCGAGGGGATAATAACCGGACGTTCTCTAAACTGCGAGCAGTGTAGTCCCAAGTTTGATTAAACACTTCACTTTGAACCTAATCATTGTGAAATGAATTCTGCACATTCGTGTGTTATTGTGAAAGTCTACCTCGACTCACTACAAATGCAAATATGTTACGGAGAACTCCATGTCGAAAAATAAACCTCTCACTTCAGATAATAAACAAATAAATAAATAAACGTGGATGCATGTGGTTCATAATTACCATGTCAATTGTTGTTACATGTAATAAAGATGCATTAAAAAGAAAAATAAAGCACAAAAACAATATTTAAAAATAAATAAATATATATATATATATAATGGCCAAAGTGAGGATCGAACGCATGCAGTGCAAAATTAAAATCAAGTGTCACCGTTGGCCGCCAGTTTACCCACTGCTCCAGTATGAGAAACTGTTTTGTCAATCGCAATATATCGATCATGACTATAGCGACGCGCCATAATAAACAGGGAAATACCTACAGGAATTCCATGTTTATTTATGCACCAATATTTATATACAAAGCATGTAAACAACGCCATGTCAGGCTGGTATACTTATAATTGTGCGATTTGTTCAATTGGTGTATATCGTGTCTTATAATTCTTGGTGAGAATGACAATGTACTTCATATTTGAGAAGTGGACTACCTGTGTGCGCACATTAAGGAGACGTCAGTGCACACACCATCGATATCATACAACCGTAAGTACCCTTCTCCTCAAAACCTGTGTAATTTATTTTTATTTGTGGACCGATTTTCAGAATCTAACTTTTGTTTTCTTAATTTACATTATTTTCAAGCTATCTCGGCAGGTTTCGGAGTCAATTTAAAAAAAAAATAGTTTTTTGATTCTAAGCAAAAAGAAAATTGGAAATTTACCCCCCATGTTAATTCCCATAGGAAAATAGTTTTTTCGCAATAAAATCAATATTCGAACTCAGGATTCGAACTCACGACCGTCCGATTACCAAACAGCAGATCTACCCACTAGAGCACTAAACGATGTTACTATTATTAGCAATTATATCGAATGTTAATGCTGCGCTGGTATACAAATACCATGTCTACAACATATGACGTAAATTATTTAAAAAATAGCACGTGTTTTACAATAATATTTACAATAATAACGCGCCAGCTCAAAGCGGTACACCTCTACCTGAACATTCACTGACAATAATGAATGCACCATTTATTGATAACAATACATTTCGCTGGCTGTTTGCTTGTCCAAATCTAACTCGATATCATCAAAGTTAACGGCGACAGTCATTATTTCCAACAACGCGAAATGTTAAGATGTGAATATACTTCATACGCAGTATATCATGTTCGCTATTTCAATTATGATAATGTTGACGTATACACTATACATGGTTGCTCGTTATATCAAATAACTCGACATAAACCTCACCCACATACATGTACAGTGCAACCTCTCTAAACCGAACACCAATACAACATATGTGCTCTTATTTTTAATGGGTTTATTCTTGGCCATTTATCTCAGATGTTATATGTAGTTCATGATTGCAAAGCACACAAATACGTATCAGAATGGCCATATGCCTGATTCCCAGTGGAACATCTCTAAACCGGACACTCTGGGGACCTCCCAGGGTGTCGGGTTTAGAGAGGTTTCACTGTACGTAGGTTGTATTTTGATGAGAACTAATAAGCATCGTTCATCGCAAAACCGTGTTACAGTATCGTGTATATCTCCGTTAATGCAACATGATATCAAACAGACAATACAGTGTAACCTCTCTAAACTGGGCACCATGGAGATCACAAGGGTGTCCGGATTATGGATGTTCAACTGTGAATCAGCCACATGGCCATTCCGATACGTATTTGAATGTTTTGCAATCGTGAACATTCCACTGCAATTCAGCACAAAATGGCCAATTTCTGTAATTTTCTGTTCTAAGCGTCCATGACAATGACATGAATTACACAGAAACATATTAAATTAAAAGACACAATGGGATACCCAGGGTGTTCGGTTATAGGGGTTCCTCTATACTTAAAATAAACCATATCCAACAACGATTTGAATTTAATACAGTGTAAACCGTTTCGATCACCGACAAACTCGTCCACTGTTTGGAGTTTGTTTGCGGACGAGTATATCAAAGGACGAAATAGATTCAGCAGTTATGTTTCCGGGTTAAAATGGCCATGAAAACATAGCATTTCCAAAATTGGTCGTGAAAGTTAATAGCGCACGTCGTCATACCGCGAACGATAATCGTCGCGAATATGACCAGGTTCGAAAATCGCGAAATTTAGTAGTCGCGACATTGAGTTCGTTTACAGTAACCTGTACTTCAGTGATATAATTCCAATGTAATAACACGTATAATGTCACTATATGACTTCCCTAACTGATATATTGAGCTGCTGAAATATGTCATCCTCAAAACCAAGTCGATGGCGACATACACTACCGGCTGCGTTAATCTTGGCTAGATCATCAACGTTTCTGAACATCTATTGCCCATGTCAACTCGCAATCAAGCAATTTGATTGTCTGAGCCTGAGCTGCAGCACAGCTCAGGCTCTGACAATCAACCTGATGGATTTCAAGTATTTTGAAGTAAGGAAATTGACAATTATTGGCAAGATTGGCGCAGGCGGTAGTGTATTTAGTTAATCCAAAGTATTGTCAAACACAATACATAAAACAAACGATATTACACGACCATATGATCACCGATATAATACGCGCATTCACTAACCACAAGCCCCATTTATCCAGTCACAGCCATATATATAAGTATACATGTAGCCAGTCATGAGTACATAACTCTAATTGCATTCATTATACTGCATTACATAAGAGTTATGACGGAGTAATATTACCAAACGTTTTTTTTGAAGAGTTATTTGTTTACTTTCTGTTTCGTGGAGGGTAACCTAAGCATTTTGCTAATACACACGTTATTATGTAAATTTATGGTAATATTTTGTGTCATATTGTAGAATTGTCTCTCAATAACAATATAGCGAAGTATGAACGTCAACGCCCTGCATGTTTTTACATATGTTAGTGTGCGAAGTGTAAATGTTATTATGCACAGTTTTACTGTGTAGCGTGGTGTAGATATAGTGCAACCTGTTGCATATAAAGCAAACAAACGTACAGCCCAGCATGTAGCCTGATAATGATCTATGGCGAACAGTGCAGATCATGATCAGACTGTGCGGATGCACAGGCTGATCTGGATCTACACTGGTCGCAAAGACCACAAGCCCCATTTATCCAGTCACAGCCATGATTGCATTGCATATTCATACGCAGTGATTGGGTCGTATTGACAGGATATCAACATGTTTCACGGCTCTGTGTTTCACGGCACACACACACTTTGTTGACAAAATACACTTGACTTCAATGATAATGCTTCATAAGAGCGATTTGATATATGAATATAACATATGTGAATATTGTCTTGTTACTGTAAACTATATGGAGCATGGAGTTGCCATCTCCGCCATCTCTGTATGTACAAGCCATCGTAACAGTTTTCACCACTTCGTGCGTTGACACATACAGCAAATAATATGACAGTAAAACCGAATACAATTTGATGTAATACATAATAGACAGATATGACCACGGCAAGCTATAAATATTATGCCAGCAAACTATTCAAAATATGAAATATCTGAGCATTTGTCCCATCAATCTCAAAATAAATTTCAACGTGTAAACTTTCCAATCTGATGAAGCTATTTATAATGGTGCTTCGTGTTGTTACAAACACAGGCACAGTCATGTCCAGAACACTGACATATATTACAGTTTGGTGTAATATAATTGATCGGAGTCCCTTCTCCTGGCTTTTCTACATGTGATAGCTACAATATATCATATGTTCTACTTCACATTTTGATTTCCTTTTTCAAACGGCAGAACTAGTGAACTGGCTGATGGCTGGAACACATAAAGATGGCCGACTTGGCCAATCTATGTGCCGTATAGGATACAGTAACGAGGCAGTGTTCACATATATGTTATACATACATTCCATCACATTTATGAAGCAATTATCTTTGAATGAAACGATGATCTGGGGGCCGTTTCACTAAACTTCGTACGACTAAAATGTTCGTAAGTGCAAATTTAGGATCTTCTGGAAATTTCAATTGATACATTTTCATTTATTGAGCATAGGCTGCACGTAAATCCAATAAATATTTACAATAAACCATTGTTAATGTGCAATTTACAGACTATCATAGTTTTGCACTTACGAACATTTTAGTCGTACGAAGTTTAGTGAAACGGCTCCCATGTATATACATGTAGCTGGTCTTTAACAACTGTTTTACCGTACGAAGTTTTGTGAAAAGGACTTTTGGTACACCACCATCTACCGTGCTTGTCAAGTTGCATGGGTATACAGTGGAACCCCAGTACCTAACCGAACAACAGGATAATGTCTGTGATCTTATATATATGGGTTTCTTTGTTATTTATCTCAGATGATGTATATTCATGATTGCAAAGCACCAACTACGTTTCAGAATGGTAAAAATGCCAGATTTACAGTGGAACAATCTCTAAACCGGACACCCTGGGGGCCCTCCCATGGTGTCCGGTTTAGAGAGGTTCCACTGTAAAGACAAGCCAGCACATGGACTGGTCATGCATTAATTTAGCCAGGTGTTTCTCATATTGCACGTTTTTAATTGTTCCTGAAGTGTTTATACGTCGCGCGACATGTCTGTTTGCACATATACATAACGGTGTCGTGGAGTGGCGTGGTGGTAAAAGTTGTCTCATTGCATTTACAACACCACGTGTAGGTCCTGAGCCCAATGCACAGTTGCACAGTGCGTTAGTTAGTAAAATATATGATTTGTTTTTTACCCCCTCCATATACAACGGACTGTCAGGAAATGTCAACCGAGTTATATCATTGTCGCCTATTGCAGAAGTTGCTTCAATGTTAGTATTCCGCAACGATATATTCCCCGATGCGCTATGTCAACGCGTTTTCGAGCTATCCATTGTTTTGTTGTAAACAAATTATCATCATTGCTAGGTCGGGAAAGAATGGACACATTTCCGAGGACGATATTGCTATATAAAGGAGTAAACATCGGGTTCAAAATGGACTTTTACGTCGTCCCGGCCCGTAAAGAAACATTTTGCATAGAGAAAACATTGTTTCCAATCGAACATTTGATCAAACCTACATTTATACCCGTCCTGTGCGTCACGACAGACAATTTAATCGCACAGACATTTCTATCATGTATTTATAGACCTCGGTCCGTTACTTGAACCTGTGGTTAAATGTACACGAGCGCGCGTCAATCAAGTAGAATAAAGCTCCCCATGTCATCCACTGTTTACATTCCGACATCCGGCAGTCGGCACACCCTGTACTCCAACTCATGGGAAAACGTCCATATATAAATATGCAAGTACGTACGTACGCTCGCACGCACAGAGTTCTACAATTTTCGATTATTATGCATCTTAGACTATGTTGTTTACACTGTATACCATGCTCAGACTTCACGGATGTGTGAGTTGATATGTGGCTACACTGTTGGTCAGTAAGCCAGGTTTTGTCACAGAGAATACATATGGGAGACTGTGATTTAGCATTTGTTGCTACAGTGGAACCTCGCTAAACCCGTTTTACAAATGAAAAACCCGCAAATTATGCTAGTTCAAAGTGTGACGCAGGGTGTCCGGTTTAGAGAAGTTTCACTGTGGTTCAGATATATGAACAGTACCTGCTAATGTATTATGTTTTGTAATATCGTTCACGGTTAATTACAGATAATTAGTCCACGAATCCGTGCAGTTGGATCAGGGCCTACATTGTTCGCCATTGTTCTACCAGCGGAAAACATTATTTTACTCTCCATAGAATTTCTGTAAAATCACATGGCTCGTCTCGTATGTATAAGTTAGATCACGTTTGTCCGCGAGGAGATAATCCGCGAGCTTTAGCGAGTGGATTATCTCCTCGTACATGCGGACAAACGTGATGTAACTTATTTATCACATCCTCATGCACATACCTTGCACACCAGGGGCCCGTTTCACTAAACTTCTTACGACTAAAATGTTCGTAAGTGCGAATTTAAGATCGTCTGTAAATTTCAATGTATGGATTTACATTTATTGAGCATAGGCTGCATATGCAAATCCAATAATTATTTACAAGAAAACAATGTTAATGTGAAATTTACAGACTATCATAATTTTGCACTTACGAACATTTTAGTCGTACGAAGTTTAGTGAAACGGCCCCCTGCTGGTTAATACAGAAACAACACCCGGAAATGTGTCAAAGATGTGATAAATAATATAACTTCCATGAACGAGACACTTGTTTTATTTCCATCGACCAGTAACCAGTACGATTAGTATATATAGTAGAGCACCCGCTGGTAAATAGACACATTACCGCTCCAACCCGGGTAACCGAATTTTCTGTCTGTGCATATACATTTTCGGCAAACATATACATCTATATGCCGTGGAATAATTAGACGTAGTATGTATGTACATGTATGTCTGTGCCGATGCAGTAGTTGGAGGGTGGGGAACGGTTTATCCGCTCGTGCATACTGTAATGGCCATGTACACGTTGTGCGTGTAACAACTGTGTCAGTTTGTCTCCCCGTACATGTAATCTACATTCATCGCCAGAGTCAGAGCGCTCTCGTCCAGCCGGCGACGACATTTCACTCTCAATAGCGAACAGTGTAGGCGATGAGAAGACTGCGGGGCATGACGAACCACATAATTGCAATGGTACACATTTGTGTTCGATCTACGTAACGCCAGTTACATGTACTGGACAACACCGACTTGATCTACAATGTTCCTCATTTTAAACTCATACAGCAGTGAATTTCCTGTCACAACTGACAATAACTGCTTTCATTCTATGGAAAATAATCGTCTTGTTGCATAAAATGGGCCGTTCTCGTGTATTAACACATTTATTTATTATCGTTTATTGAATTAACCCTTTCACCCCTAAGTAACTGGAACGGACTGTGATATGTTAATTTTGCAACCAATCCAACCGTCACAAACTGGTTTTCCGACGGGTTCATTTATAAAGAGGTGGTGTTTTTCTTCTCGAAAATTACTTTCAAAATGTGCAGATCCGGATGAGACGGCTCGTTACGAGCCGGCTCATCTGGATCTGCACTTTTTGCATAAACAGCTATAGCGGGCTTTCGGTTCAAAGGGTTAACACATTTATTGAGTATGGTTTATTGCATTAAATGGGCTTGCAGCGTACATGTAAATTAAGAATCATAATACACTAGTGTAGTGCATATACAAATGACACTACTACAGAAACCATTCTATGTGATTACATAATCTGTATGAGTATGTGCTTATGCAATAAATAGAAATTTAACATTCGTGTTGATATAATATTATTTAATTCAATTTTATGAAACACGGAAATAGGTATTTGCTGCTATAACGGGAAACAATACAAATGAACCATATTGATAATTTGCAGTAGACTATCCTACTGGGAAGCAGAGTATGCTATCCGCACTCGGGATACACGGCCGCCTGTGCTATTCATGCCCATATGTGAATTTATTTTTCTTTCAAAATACCCGACTAGTGTGCTTGAAATCAAATAGCTTGCTTGGCTGACCCTGAGCTGTGCTGCAGCTCAGGTTCAGCCAATCAAACTGATTGGTTGAGAGTTGCGACTGCCAATATACAGGCTCGTAGCGGTGTGTAAAATAATGCCACGGCAGCCTTTTTTGCGGGAAAAATTCCCCCTCGAGAAAATGGATGTTCAACGCATGAAGCTGACGAAAAACAAAAAGGCCAAAATAATGCGTATTCTGCTAAATAAGTGCGTAAAATCCGCCTCTACGTACCTTATCTGGAGCACTGTGTATGTGCAACATGCTTAACTTTTTGTGGTACAATGTAGGTCTTTAGAGCATGTAAATAGTTAAGACACGTCAAGAACAACATGTCTATTGTCCGAATTTGTATGCAGAGCCCCAGATAAGTTTTGTATCTAAAGAGTATACTACCCCCAGATTTCAAATTCAATGCGTGTTTTACTTTTACAAATGAAATACCGGTATTGATTTTCTTCTGTATTAAATAGTGAACAAATGATAACAAAAAATATGAAAATATCACTTATTTGAGCTGCAAAAAGCAGTGTTTTTGCAGCTCAAATAAGTGAATTTTTAAATTCAACTAAGTGAATGTTTTAAATTTATTTTAGTATTTTCACAACTCATGCAATTTGAAAATCAATGCGTATTTCAACATTGCTGTGAGTATTTTGTACTCCCACTTTTGATAATCAATGCGTATTGTGCTAAATAAGTGCGTAAAATACGCCTCTACGTACCTTATCTGGAGATCTGTGTATGTGCAATATGCTTAACCTTTTGTGGTAGGTCTTTAGAAATGCCTTAATTTAAATTAAAACGTATATGTGTCTGTGAAGGGAGAAATGTGGCTTATGGGATTTGTGACCAGTGTAAATCAAATAGCACACTCCAGTAGCCTGATAAAGATCTGGCTTGTAAGAAGTATGACGGGCAGTTCATTGATGTGACTGGAGAAATGTGGCTTATAGTATTTGTGACCAGAATAGCTCCTGATCGAATAGCATACCCATTTAGCCTAATCATCTATATTAAGATATTAATATTAGAAGCATGATGGGTATTTCATTAATGGAACGGTGCACAGTGAAGATCCTGATCAGACTGTGCGGATGCACAGGCTGATCTGGATCTACACTGGTCGCAAACACATATTCCCCATTTCTCCAGTCACAGCCACATATATTTTGCTGGTTTTAGTGCTTTATGTCACATACATATAGTATCAAATCATGATGATTAAAAACACATTCATAATAGTAAATTTCAATGTTTTGCAATTCCTGAAGACCCCGACGTTTGTCATCATGGGAATACGTGTCCGTATTTCACCATTTTCAAGTATCTTCAATTATATGTAAAATACGGGGTTTGAACGACCTAAATCACAGTATTTGAAATACGGACTAATTATTTCGGACACACTCGCAGATCGCCATAGCGAGACCGTGCTTATCTTGCGACATACATCGTTATTATGAACTCAAACATCAGCGTCTCCAGAAAGTTGTCCGTATTTTCCCGGATTGCCCCTACTATC
>CM055273.1:130424-164221 GCA_029237695.1 Conchocele bisecta | reverse complement strand
AATCATTCACCACTCAGTTATGAATCTTTGAAGATGGATATCTTAATGGATGCCAACTTTATACACATTATTTTAAAGTCACTATTTTTATCAAATTTTCGACCACATGTTACAGACGAGGGACAAAAAGTGAATGTGTTTAATGTCCCAGCAAAAGCTAAGGCCATACAGAGACGGGAAAGGAGGGACAAACGGAAGGAAGGAAAGGCAAAAACTATATATCCCTCAGTAAACTTTGTAAGCTGGGTACATGTATATACATTGTAATAACGTTATCAGCATCTACTTCGCTTCACATTTGAAATCAAACATGACAGCACTACTTCAACCAATCACATTGTTTTATTCTGAGCATGTCATTGACTATATATATGTACCGAGTTTCTCATAATTGGTACTCACAATCCCTCCAACAGCTTCGCAGCTTCCTTTGTGTTCTTTGCCAATTTCTTTCAACTGTACGCCTCAAACTGAAATATGATTGCGAGTGTAGAAATGGAGTTTATGGTATTCATGTTGTGGCCACTGTAGCATCTGTTAGTGCACTCCTGCAGTCTTATAAACATCAATAATCTTTCATGATATGTAAGTGGGTATTTCAATGCAGGTATGACGATCAGTGCAGGCCCTGATCAGTTTGCGCAGATGCACAACTGGTCTGGGCCTGAACAGTTCACAATCACTCAATGAGGTGGGAGAAAATTCAAATTGTGTACACTCTATCTAGGTTACACCCCAGAGTTTTGTATCTAAAGAGTATTATACCCCCCTATTTCAAATTCAATCCGTATTTAAAGGTACATGCCCACGCAGCAGGTTACACTGTACTACTACTTTTCATTTTCTGTCATGCCTTATTTGAGCCATTTGTCTATCCACTAAAGAGTTATTTTTAATTACGGCGCGTGTTAATTGGTATTAAATCGCATTTTATATGCCGCGACCAGAAAGGGTATTTTCCGACCTCGTGCTATTTTTACCAATAAGCGTCACGTGACACTGTCAATCATATCACATCTTTGACATGCGCAGTGAAGTATCGGAAGTTGAGAAGAAAAATCTCTGTTCGAGTCCAAATCTAAATCTCCACGTAACTCTTTCCATTTGGTGATCTGGTCGCCAATATTAACCACTCTCTCTCTGTACTTACTGCCTGTCCCTCAGACATTTCGCCTTTTTTTTGGCCGACGCCGTTTCATACAATTTCCGTCCTGGACGTTTCGACATGTTGATATTCTTGTTTACATATTGGGAAGCCTATTGGCGCGCGTAATATAGTGCGCATGCGCACCGCAAGCCGTGATGTGAAAGTCGTCGTCCCCGCACATTGTCAAAATAGATTGTTACCGCCGCGCGTCGCTAACAGTAAATTGATAATTAATAAATGATTATATTTGTATAGCGGGCACTCGTAAATTTTAGAACTGGTGGAATAGTGACATAATTACACACTTATTTAATTCCCATAAAGAACATTTTGTGTCAACTGCGTGGGCATGTACCTTTAACTTTTACAGATGTATTATTGATCTTCTTCCTTATTAAATAGGGAACAAATGATAACAACAAAATTCACTAATTTGAGCTTTGCAGCTCAACTAAGTAAATGTTCAACCTTATTACAGTATTTTCACTACTCAATTTGAAAATCAATGAGTATTTTAAAATCAATGAGTATTTTCACTTTTCTATGAGTATTTCCAACTCCCACAAATAAGTGCGTAAAAAATGCCAATATGCATCTTACCAGTACAATGCACTTTTAGTTATTGAATTATCTGTGGGACACACGTCATAATGGATCACTAGTGCTGCACTCAGCATAAAATGTTTCATGTTGAAATAAACGCCGGATTGCTGAAGAATTCCCATTCAACTACATGCAGAAGATACTACATAAACACATTTTCGTCTAGTAACCGTCACAAGAAATTTGTGGTGGATACTAGACGGTTAATGTGTTTATGCGATAGTACAGATAAGTGGCATCTCATCAGGAAACCGGTGCATTTTTCGACTGGAGTGCAGTGAGACCGGGCGCACGATTCACCAAAATCCTCCCCAAATCCTCATTTTCCCCCCAAATCCTCCCCAAATCCTCATGTAATGAATAAGTTATCCAATTAATATGTCTCAAAACCTTTTAATATGGTTCTTAAGAAGTTATTGAACCCGATTTGAAGACGTTTTTATGGTAAAAAGAGTCTTATTTCGATGTTTTAATTTAACTTCGGCATTCTAGCAGCCAAGGGAGATCATCCAAAATAAATTATGAGATAAATTCAAGGGAGATAAATGTTGTTTGACCCATATAGCTTGAAAATATGAGCACGTCCGTAAATGGCAAGTGTCTATGCAGTACGCAAGGGCGGATTCAGGGGGGGGGGGGGGGGGGGGGGGGGGGGGGCGGGGTCCGCCCCCCTAAAATTCGCCGAGTAAAGATTGTTTACAAGTTAAAAGGCACGTTTCTACGTTCGCGTTGTGAATTTATTGTTTATTAGGGTTATGTTTGCTCCAAATGCCCCGGAGGGCCCCCCTAGCGCGTTTGATAATATAGTCAAGTATTGCAAAATAGTTACGCCCCCCCCCCCAAACCCGAAATCCTGGATCCGCGCCTGGTACGGGCCCGATATGCAGCAAATCATCCCCAGATCTTCCCCAAATCGTCTTAATTACTCACTTTGTGATGTAAATACCAGCTTAAATTGTTACTAATCATTGAATAATACTATTTGCAGGTACCTAGCTGATGCAATGAGTTTGCCTAAGAACGTGATATTAAAACGAAGCTCGCCAGAAAATGTCATGGGTGGCCAATATAAATGGTCTTAATTTTCAGAATTGTCTTTCTTGTATATATGTCCCTATATAAATGTTTGTTTGTTTGTTTAACGGCATATTATATATTAACATCTAAGGTCGTACTAAAGTGGTTATTGTTTGTGACTGTCTGTCCGTCCGGCTTTGTCACATTTTTGATAGTAAATTATACAAATGATCTCCCTATTTCTCCTCCAATGACCGTTCAACTGATCAGAACCGTCTCGACGAGATACTTGAAATGGTGATCACAGCTAGCATACACTTTGGGCGAGAAATGAAAGAAGAAAAAAAATATCAAAATCTGCGGATGTACATTTGAAACATTTTGGTCCCGTTTATTCTATAATAATAATGATATAATTCAATCATTATAATACAGTACGGGTTGAACATGCAATTAAAACACATTTATATTAAGTTCGTAAAACTTATATCTATAAGTTTTTAAATCATCCAATGTTGTTGTTTTTTGTAACAATAAGACATTAGCAGTAAATGCATGTTTGCCAAAATATATGATCGCATTTCAGATTTTCACCAAAATATTACATTTGCCTATCGCATCTACATATTTGTCCATAACTAGCATTTATTATTTACGTAGATCGAAAGTCGGCGTAATTTTCAGAGCAAATGTCGAATTCCGTATTTGCTCTGGGAATTTCGCCTATTTTCGCCTATTTTCGATGTAATTTACAAAAACTGTCAAATGTTCAAACAGATTTTCGGGACCTATACATACATTGTATTGTATTGTATTGTATTGTATTGTATTGTATTGTATTGTATTGTATTGTATTGTAGTTATTGTATATATATATAAGTCAATGATCAAACACATATTGCCCTATAGCTGGTTTTACGTATAACGGTGGTATTTTTTCAAAATACAAATATTTGTTTTTCAGTAGTTTAAAACATCATATTAAGTGCCCGACTGATTCGTGATGCATTGTGTTTGCATAACATATAACTCCATAATTAAATGGCAATATGTGTCACCTGCAATGGGCGGTATAATCGGTATTAGTTCGCTCTATAGGTGGTCCACTGTGGTCAGTTGGAATTATACCAGAGACATTTATGTCTCTGTGAATATACTGATTACACAACAGGGTCCAGATAAGCACCGAAAATCTGATACTGCAAAAATACATCAAATATTACAATATAAAATGCTTGACGATACAAACCAAGGATATATTTGAAAAGTATGGTGGTATCCTCATTTGTGCGTAACCTCGCTGAGTCGCAGTATGATCAGTATCTACAATTAATGCTCTTTACAACATGGTCCAGATAAGCACCGAAAATCTGATACTGTAAAAATATCATCAAATATTACAATATAAAATGCTTGACGATACAAACCAAGGATATTTGAAAAGTATGGTGGTATCCTCATTTGTGCGTAACCTCGCTGAGTCGCAGTATGATCAGTATCTACAATTAATGCTCTTTATGGATTCGACATTTTTTGCACACATGTGGTTTATGTAACATTGATCAACGTAGTCACTAAAATACTACGGAGCTTGCAGTATGATGTTACGGAATTACGTTTATAGAAATTCTGGTGTGTTTATATAACAAACAATTTGTACATAATTATATTTATATAAAACGGGTCTTCACGAATTCGTAAACCGATGTTAATTGGGTATTTGTGTTCAATGTCAAGTTTTCCCTGACACACTTATCGTAAGAATTCAATACACTCGCTATTTGCACTTTCTTTTAGCCAAGTTAACTGACTAATGATTGACATATTTGTTAAAAAGGAATTATGTTTATAGAAATTCTGGTGTTGTTTATATAACAAACAATTTGTACATAATATAATATATATATATATATATATAAAACGGGTCTTCACCGGCCAGTGTAGTCCCAGCAAATCCTGCTATCTACATGTACACAGTATGGATATGGGGCCGAGGTTATACAACTTTTTAACAATCTTAAGACTCAAGCAAACTGATTGTCTTGATACTGGGCATATGCTCAGTATCAACCAATCAAAATGCTTGCTTGTGAGTCTGAGATTTGAGCACAGTTTCATAACCTTGGGCCCAGGACCTACAATGTTCTCTATGGAGTCACGTTTTCTCCTGTACATATTTTGTGTATGTAGCTTTATTACGTCAACGACCAACGTAGTCCCTAATATGATCAGGGCCTACACCGTTCGTTATCGAGTCATTGAAATGTAGGACAAAAAAACTTGTCACGCAAATAAATATTTAGTTTTCATGTATTGGGGGCGCATTACAGATGACAAGATGTAAACAAGTTGAATGTGTGAAATAATTCGTAAACCGATGTTAATTGGGTATTTGTGTTCAATGTCAAGTTTTCCCTGACACACTTATCGTAAGAATTCAATACACTCGCATTTGCACTTTCTTTTAGCCAAGTTAACTGACTAATGATTGACATATTTGTTAAAAAGGAATTATGTTTATAGAAATTCTGGTGTGTTTATATAACGTATTTCAAGTGTGTCAACAATGCAAATAATTGACCTGCGACGAGCAATGTATGGCGCTGGCAATTTCAAACTTGTAGACAGTGCTCACGCAATTTCGGCCGATGATTGGCATGCCAAGACACAGGCAGAAAAAGATAAACTATTATGGAAATTTTTGAAAGCACCCATTAAAAATACGCAATTGCGTTCAGTCAATTCCAAATTAATACAAGCCAGTAGCGCAAACTTTAAAATTATTCGACCAAAAGTGACTGCAGGCAAAAAGCCATGACAAGAAAACGCCAGAAGCAGAACGGACTAATGTCCATAGATAAAGTACTATGGCACGCCGTTCTTATATTTATTCCCGAAACAAGATATCTACTAAACTTTAGTAGATATCTTATATATTATATGAGATATCTACTAAAGTTTAGTAGATATCTTATATAGTTTATAAGATATCTACTAAATTATACAAGATATCTACTAAAGTTTTTAAGATATCTTATATAAATGCAAATTAATTAAGATATCTTATATATTTTAGTAGATATCTTATATCTTTTAGTAGATATCTTGTTTCGGGAATAAATATAAGAACGGCGTGCCATACAGTACTGTTCCAATAACCAAGTAGGGAGCGTTTAATGCATTAACAGTTCGGCCAATCAGAATTGCGGAAGAAAAAATTATTAAACATATAAATCTACATTACATATAAACATTCATCACATACTTCGTTTCTTCTGACAGTATTCCCATTCCACTATACATGGATATCTCGTGAACACCCAACATTAATCGCTGCTAATAACGTATAATAATTGTATTGCTATACCCCCACAAACAAAGTTTGAGGGATATATAGGAGTCGGCTTGTCGGTCGGTCGGTGCTTAAAATGTGCTTTAATATTAAATGTATTAAACTATCATGTATGTATCTTGTCATTTTCTCTCAATCTTCTAAAAATGTTTAATTTTTATAATAATGATTCAACAGTATGGTCATACACACCGTATATACCTGGTAAAAGCAGAAACAAACGTGTGACCTGGTTGGGACTTAGTCATGGGCAACACATGGGGTAGATTGATTGATTGATTATTGGTGTTTAAAGGCTATAAACTGCCCTATTCAGCCTGTCCACAATGAGGGAAATTCCCAAAATCAGAACTCAA
Organism: Conchocele bisecta; assembly: GCA_029237695.1. Classification (NCBI taxonomy): domain Eukaryota; kingdom Metazoa; phylum Mollusca; class Bivalvia; order Lucinida; family Thyasiridae; genus Conchocele; species Conchocele bisecta. Next base: position 157,746 of record CM055273.1, on the reverse strand, counting down.
TATTTACAGAACTATATATATTCAGTCCTGAAATTAGAATATCCTGACCTGGTGCCAGGTCCATACCGCACCAGAGTCATTTAGCTCCAGCCCCTAAAGCAATATGATCTGTACAGATCTTATTCTTTTTTAATGGAGCATAATAGGATTTAGCTCTCAACTACCAGGGAGCCAAAACGGTACATGAGGGCCAAACCATGTAGATCGGCATTCCGGTAAGGATGAACACCGATCGTTAAATTACCCTTCGCTGGCTCCCAACCACCACCCAAACAAATGAGCTAGAACTTGCTGCATATCGGTCCCCACAGCCCACAGGTACTGCATAGACACTTCACATTTACGGACGTGTTCATATTTTAAAGCTATATATATATGTGCTGTGATGTTGGTTGATTGATTGATTGATTGAGATAAAAAAACAGATGAATAGTATTATACACATTTGGAATGGTAAATAACTTGCATGTTTCAATTGACCAAAATGGGTCAAACAACATTTATCTCCCTTGCATTTATCTCATAATTTATTTTGGATTATCTCCCTTGGCTGCTAGAATGCCGAAGTTAAATTAAAACATTGAAATAAGACTCTTTTTAACATAAAAACGTCTTCAAATCGGGTTCAATAACTTCTTAAGAACCATATTAAAAGGTTTTGAGACATATTAATTGGATAACTTATTCATTTCATGAGGATTTGGGGAGGATTTGGGGGAAAAATGAGGATTTGGGGAGGATTTGGGTGAATCGTGCGGCCCCAGTGAGACCGCCACAGAATGTTAGGTCCACTGCACGTATTCTGGATATGACAGGAAGGATTATCTGTATACTTATTTGTGGCTGTGATCGGAGAAATGGGGCTTATGGTAGTTCTGACCAATGTAGTTCCTGATCAAATAGCACACTCCAGTACCTTAATAACAATGTAAATTCCCTGTTAGAAACATGACAGGTGTCTCACTGGTTGAATGGTGACCAATGCAGATCCTGATCAGGTTGTGCTAATGCACAGGTGACCTGGATCAAAACTGGTAACAAAACAAACAAGCCCAATTTATCCATCCACAAAAACCTGAATGTTGAAATTTCTTGGGAATAGTGTCCGTGCAGTGAGCATCCAAGAGAACCTACCCCACCCACTTCAGTATACGTGGGGTTTGACTAAACAGCGAAAAGAACCTTCCTTTCGCGAAAGGAAGGTTCCTTTCGCGAAAGCAAGATTGTTCTACGAAAGGAAGGTTTTAATGCAGTAAATTCGGTATTAGTTCCTCTTAGCTAATACTTACAAGTTGAATTTAATTGCAATTCATATGTTTATCTCAAATTTATATAACATTTATATATTTGGTGTTACATAGAGGGTTTAACCGGTTACATAGATATATAACGTTCCTTTCGCAAAAGGAACACTGCTCTACGAAAGGAACATTTTAACGCAGTTTAAATCAATAATTACAAATTCACCTAAACTAATTAATACTTTACAAGTTAAATTTAATTATACCACCCACTTATTGAAATGTCCCAAGTGTCCGCCCGTCTGTCCATGTCTCCGTCACATTTCTTGTAGGTTCCCTTCGCGAAAGGAAGATTGTTACGAAAGGAAGGTTTTAATGTGGTTACACGAACCACCCAAATATAGTCTATATATGTATAAATAGGCCACAAATACACCATAGATAGTATCAGTTGGTAGTGTAAAGCATATATTGATATAAAATATAGCATATAATAGACATATATGTTTAAAAAAATCGGTTTAATTTAACCAATTATTTAAATTAATGCAAACTGAAGCCCCCAAAATACAGGCTATATATATATATAAATATACTAAAAATACACCAAAGATACTGTCAATAGGTATTGTAAAGAATATAATCGAGACAAAGTACAGTATGTAATTGACATTATTATTGTAAGAAAGGAAACAAAGTTAAATTAGTAACATTTTTGCCATATTGGATATCTTGATGCTATACAGGAATCACACACACAGTTGTATAGGAAATACACACAAGTATAGTTTACAAACTACAAACAAATGTCACAAATACACCTGCAGTGTATGCTCTCCTTATGTTATCAGACTATCTGGCGTGTCAGTGTAGACCCTGCTCTATATGTATTTCTTCCCATTTTTAATATTTGTATATATTGTAATATTTGTATATTATGCTAAATGAAACTCCCGTAAGTACATCCTCAGCAGGATGTTGTATGTGTGTACATCTCAGCAGGTGTTTGATGGTGTTAATTCTACACGTTATGAATTTATAATATATCCTTGTATCAGTGTATGCCCTGGTCCATGTCCCTTCCGCTTTTTGGAGAGATGCATGTACTTTCCGGCTTTTGGAGATACAATGTACGGGTGGTATATAATTGACATAATATATTGTGAAAACTTATTATACATAAGAAAATTAAAATGAACAGGCAGTTGCAACCGGCGTAGGTTCTGGTCACAATCATCACTTTTCATTATTTTTTCTGCTTTTCACTATGCTCTGTGAAATATTACGCCGGTTGCAACTGATTGAGACGATTCTAAAGCACTCCCAACTTGCCAAGACGATTCCAATTTTGGTGAATAAATAAGAAACAATTGGTCAAATGACGCCCCTTAACTGGAGCTCTGATGGCCGGTCATACATTGTTCATGATTCTCCCTCTCTCATCTGGATCTACTCGAGCCTGCAAAAAAACAGATGCTCGCCTTGTCGGCCACATATTCGGAGTACCTGGCTGATCACCTGACCGCCTATGTGAGGAACCCCACCTTTATGCTCCTCAATATCACTGACCACGCCCTACTGGGTAAGTCTTAAGCCCGATTCAGATTCCAGCATGTTGCTTGGTTTATTATTCCGAGTCTGAGATTGCCCCATGATAGGTCAAGGTTTGCAGTTTGGAAAGCTTAACATTGGGGTAATTGTTTATAACTTCTGTTTCTCTGCATGAAATGATTTCATACTTATAGCCAGGACACGAAAGTGTCTGCGGCGGACGCGGCGTGACGACGTCAAATACATAGTATCCCCGACTATCGTCTGGGGGATACAATTACAGGCATACATCGTACAAAACCACGCACAAACTGACATTAAGTACGTGTACGGGATTACACAGGCTATATATACTTATTATATAGACGACAAATGCCGACTGGACGAACCACAAAGGCTATATATACTTATTATATAGACGACAAATGCCGACTGGACGAACCACAAAGGCTATATATACTTATTATATAGACGACAAATGCCGACTGGACGAACCACAAAGGCTATATATACTTATTATGTAGACGACAAATGCAGACTGGACGAACCACAAAGGCTATATATACTTATTATATAGACGACAAATGCCGACTGGACGAACCACAAAGGCTATATGTATTTATTATATAGACGACAAAGGCCGACTGGACGAACCACAAAGGCTATATGTATTTATTATACAGACGACAAAGGCCGACTGGACGAACCACAAAGGCTATATGTATTTATTATACAAACGACAAAGGCCGACTGGACGAACCACAAAGGCTATATGTAGTTATTATATAGACGACAAAGGCCGACTGGACGAACCACAAAGGCTATATGTATTTATTATACAAACGACAAAGGCCGACTGGACGAACCACAAAGGCTATATGTAGTTATTATATAGACGACAAAGGCCGACTGGACGAACCACAAAGGCTATATGTATTTATTATATAGACGACAAAGGCCGACTGGACGAACCACAAAGGCTATATGTATTTATTATACAGACGACAAAGGCCGACTGGACGAACCACAAAGGCTATATGTATTTATTATACAAACGACAAAGGCCGACTGGACGAACCACAAAGGCTATATGTAGTTATTATATAGACGACAAAGGCCGACTGGACGAACCACAAAGGCTATATGTATTTATTATATAGACGACAAAGGCCGACTGGACGAACCACAAAGGCTATATGTATTTATATAGACGACAAAGGCCGACTGGACGAACCACAAAGGGTATATGTATTTATTATATAGACGACAAAGGCCGACTGGACGAACCACAAAGGCTATATGTATTAATTATATAGACGACAAAGGCCAACTGGAGCAAAGTACCTATCGCCGTACTGGATATTGCAGGTACATATGGTCCTATAATCATAGTCTATACAGTTTTCCGTACTGGATATTGCAGGTACATATGGTCCTATAATCTAGCTACAGTTTTCCGTACTGGATATTCCAGGTACATATGGTCCTATAATCATTGTCTATAGTTTTCGTACTGGATATTGCAGGTACATATGGTCCTATAATCATAGTCTATACAGTTTTCAGTACTGGATATTGCAGGTACATAATGGTCCTATAATCATAGTCTATACAGTTTTCTGTACTGGATATTGCAGGTACATATGGTCCTATAATCATAGTCTATACAGTTTTCCGTACTGGATATTGCAGGTACATAATGGTCCTATAATCATAGTCTATACAGTTTTCAGTACTGGATATTGCAGGTACATATGGTCCTATAATCATAGTCTATACAGTTTTCCGTACTGGATATTGCAGGTACATATGGTCCTATAATCATAGTCTATACAGTTTTAGTTTTACTGGATATTGCAGGTCATATTGGCTATAAGGCTATCATAGTTTTCCGTACTGGATAATGCGGACATATGGTCTATTATCATGTACATTTTCCGTACTGGATATTGCAGGTACATATGGTCCTATAATCATAGTCTATACAGTTTTCAGTACTGGATATTGCAGGTACATATGGTCCTATAATCATAGTCTATACAGTTTTCAGTACTGGATATTGCAGGTACATATGGTCCTATAATCTAGTCTACAGTTTTCCGTATGGATATTGCAGGTACATAATGGTCCTATAATCATAGTCTATACAGTTTTCAGGTATTGCCAGGTACTGGTATATGCAGTACTGGTTGAGGTACTGGTCCTATAATCATAGTCAATAGTTGTACAGGTCGTAACTGATTGCATTGTACAGGTACATATGGTCCTATAATCAGTACAGTTTTCGTATACAATGGTCGTACCGTATTGGATATTGCAGGTACATATGGTCCTATAATCATAGTCTATACAGTTTTCCGTATTGGATATTGCAGGTACATAATGGTCCTATAATCATAGTCTATACAGTTTTCAGTACTGGATATTGCAGGTACATATGGTCCTATAATCATAGTCTATACAGTTTTCAGTACTGGATATTGGCAGGTACATATGGTCTATATCATCAGGTCTAGTCTACAGTTTTCCGTATGGATATTGCAGGTACTATGGTCCTATAATCATATCTATCAGTTTTCTGTACTGGATATTGCAGGTACTATGGTCTATAATCATAGTATACAGTTTTCCGTATGGATATTGCAGGTACATATGGTCCTATAATCATCAGTCTATACAGTTTTCAGTACTGGATATTGCAGGTAATCATAGTTTTGTCCTATAATCATAGTCTATACAGTTTTCCTTGTACTGGATATTGCAGGTACATATTGGTATTGGTCCTATAATCATAGTCTATACAGTTTTCGTATTGGATATAGTACTATGGACATATATAATCATAGTCTATACAGTTTTCAGTACTGGATATTGCAGGTACATATTGGTCTATAATCATAGTCTATACAGTTTTCCGTACTGGATATTGCAGGTACATATGGTCCTATAATCATAGTCTATACAGTTTTTCAGTACTGGATATTGCGGTACATAATGGTCCTATAATCATAGTCTATACAGGTTTTCGTATGGATATTGCAGGTACATTGGTCTATAATATAGTCTATACAGTTTTCGTATGGATATTGCAGGTACATATGGTCCTATAATCATAGTCTATACAGTTTTCGTTACTGGATATTGCAGGTACATAATGGTCCTATAATCTAGTCTATACAGTTTTCGTATGGATATTGCAGGAGGTAACATATGGTCCTATAATCATAGTCTACGTTTTCCGTACTGGGATTGGTTTTAAGGTACATATGGTCCTATAATCATAGTCTTATACAGTTTTCAGTACTGGATATTGCGGTACTAATGGTCCTTATAATCATAGTCATTACAGTTTTCCGTACGGTTATTGCAGGTTTCCATATGGTCCTATAATCATAGTCTATACAGTTTTCCGTACTGGATATTGCAGGTACATATTGGTCCTATATCATTGTCTATACAGTTTTCAGTACTGGATATTGCAGGTATTGGCTGGTACATATGGTCTTTATATACGTCTATAATCTAGTTTTTCAGTACTGATATTGCAGGTACAATAATTGGTCCTATAATTCATTAGTTGGTATACAGTTTTCTGGTACTGGATTATTGCCAGGTACATATGGTCCTATATATTTTGTCTATACAGTTTTCCGTAACTGGATATTGCAGGTACATATGGTCCTATAATCATTAGTCTATACAGTTTTCAGTAACTGGATATTGCAGGTACATAATGGTTCTATAATCATAGTCTATACAGTTTTCCGTATTGCAGGATATGCAGGTCATCATGGTCTATAATCATAGTTCTATACAGTTTTCAGTACTGGATATTGCAGGTACATATGGTCCTAAATCACTAGTCTATACAGTTTTTCCGTACTGGATATTGCAGGTACAATATAGGTCCTATAATCATTAGGTAATAGGACATAGTCTTTTCAGTTTTCCGTACTGGATATTGCAGGTACATATGGTCCTTATTAATCATAGTCTATACAGTTTTCAGTACTGGTATTCCCCGGTATTTCATATGGTTTTCCTTAAATTAATCATATAGTCCTATAATCATTGTCTATACAGTTTTCCGTATTGGATATTGCAGGTACATATGGTCCTATAAGTCATAGTCTGGATTACAGTTTTCATGTACTGGATATTGCTGCAGGTACATATGGTCCTATAATCATAGTCTATACAGTTTTCGTACTGGATATTCCAGGTTACATATGGTCCTATAATCCATAGTCTATACAGTTTTCCGTATTGGATATTGCAGGTACATATGGTCCTATAACATAAGTTCTATACAGTTTTCTTATTCAGGTCATAGGTTACTGGTATTGCAGGTACATAATGGTCCTATAATCATAGTCTATACAGTTTTCCGTACTGGATATTGCAGGTACATTATGGTCCTATTAATCATAGTCTATACAGTTTTCAGTATGGATAGGTTGCAGGTACATATGTCCTATAATCATTAGTCTATATCAGTTTTCGTGTACTGGATATTGCAGGTACATATGGTCCTATAATCATAGTCTATACAGTTTTCCGCTATGGATATTGCAGGTACATATGGTCTATAATCATAGTCTATACAGTTTTCCGTACTGGATATTTGCAGGTACAGATGGTCCTATAATCATAGTCTATACAGTTTTCCGTACTGGATATTGCAGGTACATATGGTCCTATAATCATAGTCTATACTGTTTGCCGTACCGGATATTCCAGGTACATATGGTCCTATAATCAGTATATACTGTTTGCCGTACTTGATATTGCAGGGACATAACTATTTGTGAGATAATTTGGGACTTTACCGGAAAACACATTTGTATTCCATTCGACTGATTATTCGCCAAAGTATTGATTGTATGTAATATTTAATATACTTGTATTTAAATAAAATATTGAAATAACGGTATGTTTGTTGTAAAGTAGTAGAATCTAGCGGGGCCGGTTTCCTCTGTTTCCACCTCCTTCCTTTCCCCCCTTCTTGGGAGTCGACATGCAAGGGCATCGAGCCAGTGCCGTCGTTAAATATAAGAATTTAATATTATGTCGGTGCCCACACAATATCCGGTACGGAAAACAGTATAGACTCTGATTGGTAATATCTGGGAAAACACATATCGAAAAAACAGTCTTCCTTCCTAGAATTGGGTGGTGGTTGGGAGCAGCGAAGGATAGTTTAACGATCGGTATTCATCCTTTCCGGAATGCCGACTTACATGGTTTGGCCCTCATTTACATGCCCCCTGTACTTGAGAGCTAAAACATGTTATGCTCCATTAAGAAGTAATAAGCTTAAAGCTAATCCTATTGCTTTGGGGCAGAGCTAAGTGACTGTGGTGCGGCATGGACCTGGCACCAGGTCAGGATATTCTGATTTCAGGACTGAATATATAGTTCTGTAAATATTGAGTTCTGATTTTGGGAATTTCCCTCATTGTGGACAGGTTGAATACGGGATAATCCATCCTGTTGGCCAGGCCTTAAATGACCCTGGCAGACGATAGGCCGTTAAACACCAATAATCAATCAATCCTTCCTAGAAAGGAATGTTCCTTTGAATGCTGTCCAACATAATATCAAATTATACACTAGAAAAAAAGTCGATGGCGCGCCATCGCAATATACCCACTTTCCCCAAATGCTAAGTCCGAAAGGGGGAGGTAATCCATGATGGAGGGTCGGATAAAAAATCTGAATTCACTTTGCGCATCAGCACATCAAAACGAAGCTACGAAGCAAATATCAGACGCGTAGGTATTAAGGTGAAAAAGTTTTTCGACCTACGAGGAAAAATAGTGAAATTCTAAGTCCGAAAGGGGGAGATAATCCATGATGGAAGGTCGGATCAAAAATACGAATTCACTTTGCGCAGCATAACGAAGCTCCATATCAAATATCAGAAATGTAGGTATTAAGGTGAGAAAGTTTTTCGACTTACAATGAAAAATAGGGAAATTCTGAGTCCGAAAGGGGGAGATAATCCATGATGGAGGGTCGGATCAAAAATCCAAATTCACTTTGCGCATGTGCACATGATAACGAAGCTACATAGCAAATATGAGGCGCGTAGGTATGAAGGTGAAAAAGTTTTTCGACTTACAAGGAAAAAATGGGAAATTCTGAGTCGGAAAGGGGGAGGTAATCCATGATGGAGGGTCGGATCAAAAATGGGAATTCACTTTGCGCATCTGCACATAACGAAGGTACATACTAAATATCAGGCGCATAGGTATGAAGGTGAAAAAGTTTTTCGAGTTACAAGGAAAAAATGGGAAATTCTGAGTCCGAAAGGGGGAGATAATCCATGATGGAGGGTCGGATGAAAAATCCGAATTCACTTTGCGCATCTGCACATGATAACGAAGCTACATAGCAAATATGAGGCGCGTAGGTATGAAGGTGAAAAAGTTTTTCGAGTTACAAGGAAAAAATGGGAAATTCTGAGTCCGAAAGGGGGGGGGAGATAATCCATGATGGAGGGTCGGATGAAAAATCCGAATTCACTTTGCGCATATGCACATGATAACGAAGCTACATAGCAAATATGAGGCGCGTAGGTATGAAGGTGAAAAAGTTTTTCGAGTTACAAGGAAAAAATGGGAAATTCTGGGTCCGAAAGGGGGAGATAATCCATGATGGAGGGTCGGATGAAAAATCCGAATTCACTTTGCGCATCTGCACATGATAACGAAGCTACATAGCAAATATGAGGCGCGTAGGTATGAAGGTGAAAAAAGTTTTTCGAGTTACAAGGAAAAAATGGGAAATTCTGAGTCCGAAAGGGGGAGATAATCCATGATGGAGGGTCGGATGAAAAATCCGAATTCACTTTGCGCATCTGCACATGATAACGAAGCTACATAGCAAATATGAGGCGCGTAGGTATGAAGGTGAAAAAGTTTTTCGAGTTACAAGGAAAAAATGGGAAATTCTGAGTCCGAAAGGGGGAGATAATCCATGATGGAGGGTCGGATCAAAAATCCGAATTCACTTTGCGCATCTGCACATGATAACGAAGCTACATAGCAAATATGAGGCGCGTAGGTAGTAATGAAGGTAAAAAGTTTTTCGAGTTACAAGGAAAAAATGGGAAATTCTGAGTCCGAAAGGGGGAGATAATCCATGATGGAGGGTCGGATCAAAAATCCAAATTCACTTTGCGCATCTGCACATGATAACGAAGCTACATACCAAATATCAGGCGCGTAGGTATGAAGGTGAAAAAGTTTTTCGAGTTACAAGAAACGTGACGGACGTACGGACGGACGTACGGACGTACGGACGGACGGACACCCGTGACGAAAACAATATACCCATTTTTTTTTACAAAAAAAGTGGGTATAACCCTAACCCATTTTTTTTTACAAAAAAAGTGGGTATAATAAACCTATTAAATACAATGACTTAATCAATAGATTTAACTTATAAGTATAACTTTAGCTAAACTATTGATCTGAACAGCATTAAAACCTTCCTTTCGTAGAACAATCATCATTTTGCGACGATCTTTTCCTTTCATATACATCGAATACCGGTACACTACTGTGGGATACGTTGTAGGATGTATTTGCGGTGCATTTTGGTGCATTTGGACTATATTTGGGTGGGGTTCCGATTTGGGTGTATTTTGGTGTTTCGTAACACCCAGAAAAGCTTCCTTTCCCGACAATTCCTTCCCAAAAAGGATCACGCATTCCCCAAAAGGAATACGTTTTATAATGATATAAAATTATGTCTAATGCATTATAATGAAAAATGCATTGACATAATATTAATGAATATTAAAAAAAACATTTAACTTGGAGGAAAAAAAATATTCGTATCGCAGAAACAAAATTTTTCCTTTCGCAAAAGGAATGCTCCTTCTGAGAAGTGAACGTTCTGTCCTTCATCTAACACCAAACATATAAATTTTACATCCCACAACATCAAAGTATACATAAACATATGCAATACACTGATTTAAATGAAAGCATTAGTTTAGTTGAACTAAAATTGATTTAAACTACATCAAAACATTCCTTTCGTAGAACAATCTTCCTTTCGCGAAGTTCCTTTCGCGAAAGGAAGATTGTTCTACGAAAGGAAGGTTTTAAACCCGTTTTAAACATATAAATTTTACATCCCATAATATCAAATCATACATAAACGTATGAAATACACTTAATTAACTGTAAGCATTAGCTTAGTTGAACTAAAATTGATTTAAACTACATCAAAAGCTTCCTTTCGTAGAAAATCTTCCTTTCGCTATGGCAAACTGTAACTTGATGTATATTCAAATTTGCAGCTCAAATAATTACCTGGAAAACAAAGTTGAAAATGGCCGTGTAAATAACGTGACAAATCAAAATCATCAAAACTTTCATGGTTTATCCTTTCGTACTCAGTTTATTTCGTACTATTGTTGTAATTCGCCATAGTGGCGGGATATTAATATGGTTAATTTAAGTGAACGACAGTCTGTGACAGTTGCCTGTGGTTCACAGTCAATAAATGCTTGTAATGTTCACCAGAAATTAGTGCGCTGATACCTGGAACATTGGTGGTTTCTGACCCGAGGCGGTTACATGTACTAACGAATGCAGCCTACGGAAACGGCCGAGGACTATTGTACGACCGGTAAACACATAGAAAAGGACAAATGACACTTCGGATTCTGATAGTGACGAGAACAGAACGAACTCTAATGAAGTGCAAGATAGCTAGATATAGAGGTGTAATCCGGTAGTAAAAGGGATTGTTTTAATAATGTCAGACCTCCAAGAGGCTTGATATTACAATGGCGACGAGGATGTCAGAATAGTTTTCACGGCGTGGGAGAACTTGCAAAACAATTTTGCAATTTGCTTATCTGGAGTTGAAATCCAGACCAGATCAGCCGGCGTGGGAAATTGTCCATTTCCACATTGGAATCCACGTTTATCTCTCCAAGAGAGTAAACACAGCGTTGTATTCAGATATAATGACCCCATATGTGCTTGAATTGGATTGTATTTTCAATAAATTGTGATTTAGTTCGTGTTTTGTTTTTTATTTTCTTTCGCGATATAAGCGGCTCAATTTTCGCGGGAAAACAAACACCAAGAAGAAAATTCGGGTTTCCATCTAATTTTACAAGGTTATTATAATATAATAATCAATTGTAATTAATAAATAATTTCCCCAAAGTAATTTGTTTGTTTTTAGGTAAAATAAAAAAGGAAATAATTTTTGTTTTTTTGAAAGACGGTTCAAGTGACAGGAAGGCGGGTCCATTCTGAAAATCTGCTTCAAGTTTCCATTGTTGATTCCAAGAATCAATTAAAATTGTGCATACTAAGTTGTAGTTGTTGTGCAAGTGTAATTTAGCGGTAAATATACTGGAAAAAGTTGTAAATTTTGTCTGGTAATTTTTGTTTATAAAAAAAAATATAATTTATAAGTTTCCCTTTGTACAAAATAGCCACAGCACCGTACATTGGACACCCAAACAACCTCAGCCCAACCTCAACCCAAACTCTACAACCAAGTTGTAAACATGGCCAGGCAGTGGATATATGACTGAGGAATTTGATGACACATTGCCAGTGGAGAGGCGGTTTATAGAACGGGAGGAGGAGGAATGTGCATCTACGGGCAGTTACGACAATATTAAGGCGGAAGTCGAGCAAACACTGCAAATTGTCTCTCACTTATTAAGAACTAAGCCTAGGTACAAGGGTGGTCTCACAGATGCCGAGTATGGTGGTGTCGGACCCAAAGTTAAACTTGAGGGTGATACTCGGGAGAGAAAACACAGGGAGACACAACTGCAGCAAGTGGGTGACGTGCTGTTGAACAACAATGGGTTACATAAACAACGTGTGGAATCGGACAGTGAGCCAGAGTCAAAGCACCCAAGGTTAAAGGGTGATATTTCTAGAACCAAGTTCTGGCATAGAGATGTGAGTGGTCGTCATTCTCGTACCAAGTACGACAATGCCGAAGGTCGAGGGAGAAATAGGTCGACAGAGTATGATGTCGAAAGGGAGAGGACAATGTCATTTGGGTCACCTAGGGACGAACGGTACTCGCGTACTAAGTACGGGAGGGATGCGGTACATCGTAATAGACGGTCATGGTCTGGGTATCGCTCCCCAGATTCAGAAAGTTGGTCAATGTCACAAAAGGCGAAACGGGACAAACATTCCTATGACATTGATGTAGGTGCGCGGCACAATAAAAAGAGAAGCCGATCAATTTCCAGTTGCACTTACAACAGTAGGAGTAGGTCAAGGTCATACCAGACGACAAAGGACAGACATTCATACACTCGACATGACAGGCGGACTAGACACAGACATAGGTCGCGCACCAGTGAAAGTAGGTCAAGGTCTGGTAGAAGTAGGTCAAGGTCACCCAGAACGAAGTATCGTTCGAGTACCAAGTACTTGAATACGAGACCTCGTCACAGTCGTCACAGGCGAAATGGGTCACGGTCAGAGTCTAGCCAAAGTAGGTCAAGGTCACCTAGAACAACATCACGGTACCACTCGAGTACCAAGTACTCCAGTTACTGGAGTCAGTCAAGGTCGCGCACCAGTAACTTTGTAGACGTAATTAAAAGTTTACCTAAGGGTCTGCAATACGATGGTACTGGTAACTGGCTGACATTTAGACAGCGCTTTCTCCAGTATGCAGACGCATGTCAGTGGACACAAGATGTTCGTGTTCATAGTTTGCGCTGGTGTTTGTGTGGGAAAGCCGCTGACTTTCAGGCCATGATAGCGACAACTGACATGACCTTTGATCAATTATTGAGTAAATTAGAAAGTCGATTTAGTCAAGAGTTGACCGAGACTGTTCAGGTGAAGTTTGAGACGGCAGTGCAGAATCCTGGAGAGAAGCTCAGTGACTGGGCTGATAGAATACAGTTGCTGGCAGTTCGGGCATTCCAAGATTTGCCGAACATTACTGTAACCAGCAGGCGGTAAATAGACTTTGTCAAGGTTTATTGGACAAAGAGGCAGGCCAGCATGTATACCTGGGTAGACCGGCAACCATACAACAAACCATCAACGATGTACTCTGGTACCAGCATGTGCACTGTGCGATGTATGGTAAATCTAACAGGAGAGAGACCAAGCGACCGCCAGATCTTGACAATGAGGGACCCCAGGTTTTTGAGGTGAAGCTCCGCAGCAGAGGGAGATGGTGTCCACTCCAGCCAGACCTGAAACCAACAACTTCAGAATGCCGCATCACATCATTTGGAAGATGCGTTTGTGAAACTGCAGAAATGTTTGGAACATTTGATATTGCTGGCCACCAAAAGGGGATTCCATCAGAGGTGCTCCATATGCAGGAAACCAACTCATACATACATGGAGTGTCCATTGAAAAACAAATGTTTTGCTTTTTTGTTGTTTGGAGGAAGGCCACTTTAAAAGGAATTGTCCAAAGAGCAAGGGTAAGAAAATAGGCCACTCTCCGGATGGAAAGTCAAAATCTGATGGAAAAGCTGCGTGTGCCGAATGGTTAGTTGATCCAACGATGGATACGTCTATACCAAGTCTGATACCCAGTTTGGGTACCAAGTACTCGGACTCGTATGTGTGCACTACGTGCGGAAAGGTGGCACTAGACCCCAGTAGAGATGTGGAGATGAATGAAAGCATTGATGCCACACTGAGTAGTAGTGGGGCCACTTTGTATCCATCTAAGATGGGTGTGCGGGAACAGTCGATGAGTCAATCGCCTAGTGGAAGTAGAAAACCTGAAATGGATGTCGGTCCGATTTGCCCGAAGGTTGATGAGTCACCACCAAGTGACTCAGGATCTCAGGTTGGAGATGGTGATAGGAACAGGGTTCCGATTGAAGTGGAAATCCAAGATTCCACAAGGAAGGAAAACTTGTGTCCTGTAGCATGCAAGGTAGGTATGTATCCAAATGCAAGCGGGGAGAATGTGCGTAGCGAACACATTTGTCCCGGTTTTGTCAAGGAGGAACATGTGCGTCACGAACATGTGTTCCAAGGTAGGGACAAGGATCACGTGCGTAGCGAACACGTGTTTCCGGTTGCTTGCGGGTTGGAGCATATAATAGCATGCAAGGAGGAGCAAACATTTTCCGGGGTGTCATCAGAGAGGCAAACTTACCGTGTTTGCTCACCTGGTGGCGAGCGTGGAATGGATTTCGCAGATGATACGGATGAGGGCAAAGACGTCGGTGTTGCCAGTGAGAGTCCCGGTGCTGAATCCGGCGAGACAGGGAAGGCCAAGCCACCAGAGGTACAGGCAAGGATGGAACTGGGCGAGCCTGGTCTCGATGTGATCTGGCCGTGGGATCCAGGAGGGTGTAATGACCTTGGCGAGGGAGTTCTGTGTAGACTTCGTCACCCAAGGTGACGGTTTTACGTTTTAGACTGGCGTGTCCCCAAAGGGACGACAGTGGGTGTGCCAGAGACACCGTCTAGTTGTGGATTCTCTGTAGAAGAGCTTAGAGAAGCTCAATGAAAGGACAAGGATCTAGAGTTGATCCTGGAATGGTTGAGAACGTCTGCTCAGCCTGAGGAAGCCCCTTTATTTATAGCGAGCTCTGCGACCAAGAGCAGTTTGTACTCATTGAGGGGGTACTATACCGAACCAGATATGAATGTGACGAGAAAGACTTGGTAGTGCCAGATAGTCTAAGACCTATGGCATTAGAGTGGAACTATGACATTACATCTTCCGGACATCAGGGTGTGGTGAGAAATAAGGCAAGCTTGAAAGAAAAGTGATTTTGGGATGGAATGGCAATAGGTCACGGCAGGCTCAAAGCCTCCACAGACAGTGCACCAATTGAGCGAGTGCGAGTCCATTGCCTACTACTCCCCGGGGACATGAACACATCCTGATGAGGGTAGATCAATTCACCAAGTGGGTTGAATGTGTTCCGCTGCCGTCACATACCGCAGTAGTAACTGCCAATTCAGCGGTTGATCATTTTTCTCGTGGTTCGGATATCCGATTCAGCCAAAGACATATCCCAGTCCGGATATGGTAAGGGAGATGGTTGGAAAATGGATAGTGGTGGTCATTGGCTTGCATCCCAAGGGTGCAAGCACAGCATCAAGGGCAGACATTCGGTCAAAATGCGACATTTGGTAGAAATGCCCGAGGTTTGGCGAGATTGGGTTGGACGTAGTCACATATGACGTCCAAACATACGTCATTAAGGAAGACGGCCAAGCGGAGCGGGTTGCGGCAATGCGTTGATCAGAGGCACCACATTTCAGGAGGTGCTATGCTGACTGCGGAGCATGACCAATAACTCTACAGGGCCCAGTTGTAGTAGAGTACAATAATATGTGGAGTGTTTTACGGCAGAAACGGAGAGACCAAGTCTCCAAGTGTGGAGTTTCGTGGTGGTCGGACTGTGTTAGAGACCGAGTCTCTAGGTTGGGACATGTTAAATGGATTTTACTATAGTCAGAATAGTAAATACAGAGAATCCGCGAACTGGGACATTTTAAATGGATTTTATAGTAGTAAAGACAAAGAATTTTTGGACTGGATTTTTTAAATGTACAAAGTGTTTTAATGTATTCTTATGTTTTAAGGACAAAGTCAGTTTTAAAGGTGTTACCGCAGGAACAGTACTCTTAGTACCTCGGTTGGCGATCTGAATGTTCGGACCAAGTCCCGAACGTGCTTAATGAGGCTGAGCCAATAAGCGATTTCTATGCGGTATGACTGAATAGCGAAAACAAGTTGTTTTCACGAAAACAAGATTTACTTGCGAAAACAACCCATACAATCATTATTTGGTAAAACTTTATTAATTTTCTCTGTGCATATTATTAAGACTGTTATAACTAATTAATGGACCTGAAAAATATTAAAGCTGAGTGTACCGGTAGTTATGATTAATATTCTTATTTATTCCTGTTTTCGCAAGGTCCGCCATGATTGTTTGAATAGCGAAAACATTGTCAATAATTCCATTAAAAGCTGGGTTTTCTTTCTAACATCTTCCTGTCAGTAAATTTATAATATTCTGTTTAACTTGCTCACAGAAAATTTACAACTTTACTTGAAATAAATCGTTTTACAGGCTGTTTTTGTTGAGCGAATTGAGATTTCCTGAACCCAACTTCGCGGGCGTGATGCCTATAATTGAATTTTCAATCATAACTACACTCAGCTTTAATATTTGTCAGCGAAATTTGGTTCATTAATTAGTTATAACAGTCTTAATAATATGCACAGAGAAAATTAATAAAGTTTTACCAAATAATGATTTTATGGGTTGTTTTCGCAAACAAATCTTGTTTTCGCGAAAACAACTTGTTTTCGCTATTCAGTCATACCCATTTCTATGGTATGATCATTTCTGGAGTGAACCATCCGACCCCGAGGAGTGACAGCTTCAAAAGAAAACAGGATGGAGTGTAATGTTCACCAGAAATTAGTGCGCTGATACCTGGAACATTGGTCGTTAGTACATTTACCAGGTAAATAACCAGGTAAATGTACTAACGAACGGGCGCACGATTCACCCAAATCCTCCCCAAATCCACATTTTTCCCCCAAATCCTCCCCAAATCCTCATGTAATGAATAAGTTATCCAATTAATATGTCTCAAAACCTTTTAATATGGTTCTTAAGAAGTTATTGAACCCGATTTGAAGACGTTTTTATGGTAAAAAGAGTCTTATTTCGATGTTTTAATTTAACTTCGGCATTCTAGCAGCCAAGGGAGATCATCCAAAATAAATTATGAGATAAATTCAAAGGAGATAAATGTTGTTTGACCCATATAGCTTGAAAATATGAGCACGTCCGTAAATGGCAAGTGTCTATGCAGTACGCAAGGGCGGATTCAGGGGTGGGGGGGGGGGGGGGGTCCGCCCACCCCCTAAAATTCGCCGAGTAAAGATTGTTTACAAGTTAAAAGGCACGTTTCTACGTTCGCGTTGTGAATTTATTGTTTATTGGGGTTTTGTTTGCTCCAAATGCCCCCGGACCCCCCTAGCGCGTTCGATAATATAGTCAAGTATTGCAAAATAGTTACGCCCCCCCCCCCCAAACCCGAAATCCTGGATCCGCGCCTGGTACGGGCCCGATATGCAGCAAATCATCCCCAGATCTTCCCAAAATCGTCTTAATTACTCACTTTGTGATGTAAATACCAGCTTAAAATGAGGATAAATACCAGCTTAAATTGTTACTAATCATTGAATAATACTATTTTCAGGTACCTAGCTGATGCAATGAGTTTGCCTAAGAACGTGATATTAAAACGAAGCTCGCCAGAAAATGTCATGGGTGGCCAATATAAATGGTCTTAATTTTCAGAATTGTCTTTCTTGTATATATGTCCCTATATAAATGTTTGTTTGTTTAACGGCATATTATATATCAACATCTAAGGTCGTACTAAAGTGGTTATTGTTTGTGACTGTCTGTCCGTCCGGCTTTGTCACATTTTTGATAGTAAATTATACAAATGATCTCCCTATTTCTCCTCCAATGACCGTTCAATGATCAGAACCGTCTCGACGAGATACTTGAAATGGTGATCACAGCATACACTTTGGGCGAGAAATGAAGAAAAAAATATCAAAATCTCGCGGATGTACATTTGAAACATTTTGGTCCCGTTTATTCTATAATAATAATGATATAATTCAATCATTATAATACAGTACCGGGTTGAACATGCAATTAAAAACACATTTATATTAAGTTCGTAAAACATATATCTATAAGTTTTTAAATCATCCAATGTTGTTGTTTTTTGTAACAATAAGACATTAGCAGTAAATGCATGTTTGCCAAAATATTTCACACCCAATTTGCGGAAAGTTAAAAGTTAAACGTTCCGTTTGATGAATAATATTTCACATCGTCAATATTGTGTACATGCCCCAGTTGATAATCATGTCGTACGTGATTAATAATTACATTAGCGATTAGTCTTTGATCGCCTTGTATTCAGATCAAATTAATTGAAAATAAAACGGCTATTATTATCAGTAATTGGTGATAATTGTGAGTAGCTAGAGAAGTTTGAGAACATTGAGGGTATAAGTATGGCATGATTCTGTTACTCTGTCCCACATTCGATTCGGAGAATAACAACAACAACAAGCTGTTTGACTTTTCTGAAAATCACCAAATAAAGCTGATAAAACACAACACTGTAAGTATATATCACCTGAACACTGAATTAGGCAATCATAGACAACATCGACTAGCTTCGCTGAAGATTTAAGGTTAGTCTGTGCCGTAATTCTCGAATTATTGACTGTTATATCACTTTCTCCTTTGTCTGAAAATTCCGCCAATATTTACACCAACATTGAAGTAACCTATAGCCGTCACTGCCTGTACCCGGCACATCACTTGTGTAATTTGTAACTTCTGTAATTTGATAGTGGGGGTTTCCTCAACCGTCACTACCAATTTCTACCAATTGCTACCAATTGTTGATATAAAAGTCGATACTGCTTGTCTACATTCTACATAAACCACACGCGCGCTCAGATATTTGCACTTTCTTGCGGACATCGGTGCGAACGCGACAAAACAAGATCTTTTCGAAGACTTTTGAAAACCGAAGATAGCGAGAACCAATGTAAAAAATATTTCTGATTATACCAGTCGCAAATATTGTATAGTAGTATAGAGGATAGAGTAAAAGTATAATAAAATAATAATCTTGAACATTTGCAAAACTTAGTATAGCGGCATATTACCAAAACTCTGAAATTTGAAACTTTACCACAAAACCACCCAGAACATCAAACGTAAGTCATAGTCTCGTGTCTGAACCCTAACCTCGACTAGCAGTAGCAATTAAAAAAGAATAATCCCACCTAGTTAGCGATCACACTAAATATACCCGTTATCTATAAAACGTTTATAAAACGAAATATACGAAATATTGGCATCAATTGTTGACGTCGGCCAGTCTCTCAAATTAGGTAATACTAGAAAGATTCATAATAATTGTTACGCCGTAGTGTAATCAGATAGTTAGATAGATATAGAGTAGACAGACAGATAGATAATATAGATAGACAGACAGATAGATAAGTAGGTAGCTAGTCAGAACATTAATTAATTAAATCCAAAAAAAAAAAAAAAAAATAAATAAAAAATCTAAGCTTGTTAATTGCTTCATTATCACTTCTCAGATTAAATATAATGGCTCAAATAAACACCCCCAACACCCCCAACAATAGGAAGAGAGCAAGGGAACAAGACCATTCAGATAATTTATCACCAAACTGCAAATCACCGGATGCAAAACAACCTAACAACAAACAGAGTACCCCACCCCCGTCTCTACATCGATACCAACGCCCACTCGTTCTCCACGCACAAATAATAAGGAGCAGCCGCAGTCACAATTCGACACATTGCATTTTAAATTCTACTAGGGGCAGGAGGGCAGTGATAACAACATTCCAGTTCGCCATTGCGTTAGCAACTTACGTAGGCAAGAATATGTCATCTAACGACGTTAAATGCACCCGGGATGCAGACATCATAAAAGTTAGTTACTCAGAAAAAGTGGATTGACAGGGCAAAGTCATTCACTGCACCCGCTAATATGCGCAACGTAGAGTTTAAATTACTTCAAACACAAGCGCAATCAACTAACAATACACAACGCAAACAACAAAACCAGCCACAAACCGCAATCGGAATCGCTAATCATCCGACTTTATAGGTCTGAGTAAGGAAGACTTAATGTTGGCAGTAAACGCCAATAAGAACAATATCACCGCGGCACATCAAATAGGAAAAACCAAATCTACTCTACTAATTCACTTCAGCACATCCCTGCCCTATCAAATTACACCAGCACCCTACATTAACGAAGGCAACCCCATTGACATCGGCATAACAATCCAACGACCGATTCGCTGCAATAAGTGTCAGCTAATTTGGTCACATACAAAAAGCATGTAAAAAAACAACACAATAATATGCCCCATCTGCGCGTACAACCATTATTACAAAGACTGCACGAGCAAACAGGTCAGGGACAATGATTTCTGCAATAACTGTTACGTGGCTGGTGTACAGGCTTGTGGACATCGGTCAAGTGATCCCTACTGCCCGATGCTACTTAAATACAAATCACATCTCGAACAAAAGAACAACAGGCTAGGCGCAACTGGCACGCAATGCACTAAAAGAACAAATAATGAAACCCTGTAACAAAAACACTGCCTATTCAAGTAGTCACCAACAACACACCTGCAAAACAACGAACTACAAAACAGCCTCCAACGAACCCAGCCCCACAAAAGGAAAACATAAAACAAAGAAACCCCAAAGAAAATAACATGCAAGGATACGTTTCTAAACAACAGCTCTTAAAACTAATTTCGGCTCTTGAAATTGCAATTGAAAAACAACTAGGAGTAACCACCAATGGCATTATAGGACAAATAGCAGAACAACACTTAGGACAAAATGTAACAACAACAACAATTCCTAGCACACCATCCACTGAAAAAATGCACACGTCACAGATGGACACATCCCAATCAGAAACTTCTATACTAAACGTTTTAGGTACACTGGCAAATGCGGACAAGGTAATAAAGTCACTAAACAAATATAAAGCAAGTAAACAATCGACCGTTAGCGGACAAAGTAGTAGCCCTTTACCACGAAGCTGGGGGGAAACAAATCAACACTTACACCCGAGCCCCTAATGTTTGATAGCAGCATGGACGACTCAGACCCAAATAAACTAATAATCGTAACATCAACCGAATCTATAGAGTCTCATCCCATTCAAACACTAACAGGTATCTCCAATATTTCGACCATTTGTGCAGACAACACAACACTACATGAAATAAACGATAATCAGGACACGCCAATAAACAAACAAACGTCAAGCAATAGCGTTGCCACATCAACACCCAATAACAGTCCAGCAGAAAAACGTACAAGTATAGAAAATCATAATATGCGTAAAACTATAACAGCAAATCGTAAATATAATACAAAATCCATAAAAGATAACGTAACCGAAGTTAGTTCAAAAGTGAATACAGGCATGAAAAAAACAGAATAAATTTACTAACAAGCAGAAGATAGGTAAAAACGTATTAAAATCAGTGGCACCGTTAGCGGAACAACAACAACAGTGCAATTTAACACCATTTAATGGTAATAAAGTCCTAAATTCACAGAAAAGGAGTCAGGCATATGCACCAAAAAGCTCATCATAAGAAAAGATATATATAAATAAATAAATATGGGTAGAAACAAAAATAAAGGAATGACCCTGACCGTCTTTCAATGGAACTGTCGGGGATTTGTAAAAACAAAAGGAGAGCTTATCAATGTTCTAGAAAATAACGTAATGTCACCTGATGTAATATGCCTGCAAGAAATGTCAAAGCCTTCAACACTCACTGGATACAACCTCGTATCCTACACAACCAATTCTTTCCATGGCAGTGGGGTAGGAATATACGCTAAAAATGGAATATCATGTGTAGAACTTAAAACAAATCACCTTACAGAAAACTAAATAACCTCTATTGTGGTATTAAGGTACTCAGCAATAAAGGAAACATTGATATATTAAATGTGTACATTGGCCCTGGTAACCATAATCACGAACCAAAACTAAACAACCTCAATAAAATTATCACACAATTAAGCAATAAATCTCTAATATTGGGTGACTTCAACGGGCACAACCCACTATGGGACGTGCATTACAATGCTAAGACACAAAGTAGGTGATGAAATAATACAATTTCTAGATAACACTGATTATGTAGTACTTAACAACGGAGCTGTAACTTATGATACGTCACACATTTCTTCAAGCAAATATATTGGAACAGCACCCGACATAACATTAGCAACACCAGCTTTAGCCTCCTTGACCTCCTGGTCCGTCCATGACTCTACACTAGGAAGTGACCACTATCCGATAATTACTAAAGTTTCTACCCAATACCATAGAAGTACTCCAGCCACCATTCCTAAATGGAAGTTAGGTCATGCTAACTGGGAGCTGTTCCAACGACTATGCACTAATGACTACACACAGATACAAATCTAGATACAAAACAATACCACGATGAATTTGTGAGCACCCTCTATAACATAAGTAAGGAGAGTATACCACAGACAAGTGGTAAAGCTCATAATCGCCCAACCAATCCCTGGTGGACACCAGCTTGCACAGATGCCATTAAAAACAGGGAGAACTGTCTGCGTAGATGGAAACAAGCACACAAATATCATACAACACTTAAACAAACAAGGCGAGAGGAATATTTAGAAAGCTAAGTCCCTCGCGACTGAAGTAATTAACGACGCAAAAAGTTGTGGTTGGGAGAAATTTATATCTGAAATAAATAACGACAAAACGAGTAAAGAATTATGGGACCAATTTAATAGAATCAGAGGAAAAGCTATAAAGCCAATGCCTCCACTATTACATAACAATAGCAATGTCTACGACAACAAACAAAAAGCAGAGGTGCTCACAGACCATTATACAACTATGTCAAGTGACAATAATCTTAATCCGAATTCAAAACAGTTAAGGTTAAAGAGAAAACCCCGAAATTCAAACAAAAATAGATACTAACACGTTATGGCCAGAATCTAATGAGGTTGACTGCCTCAATCGGTGCTTTATTATGTCAGAACTAAAATATGCCCTTCCCTTAAAAATAAGAAAAACTCTGCACCAGGAGCAGACAAGATACACTACGCAATACTAAAGCATCTCCCAAAAGAATCTATGGAACAACTGCTTCTGGTGATAAATAATCTTGGGTAAATGGTACACTACCAGATACTGGAAAGAAGCTACCATCATCCCTATATTGAAACCAAAGAAGGACCCAACACTCCCGCCTCATACAGACCTATTTCTCTAACACCAGCAATATGTAAAATAATGGAAACGATGGTAGCTAACAGATTAAAAACATCACTTAGAAACAAATCAGAAACTCAGCCCGACCCAATCAGGATTCCGAAATAACAGATCTACATTGGATCAACTCGCACGACTAGACACAATTATTAAAACAGCCATGATGGAAAAGAAAATGGTCGTTGCAGTATTCCTAGACTTAGAAAAAGCCTTTGACCTAATGTGGACGAAAGGTGCAATAGAACAACTAATCGGGAAGGGCATAAATAATAGAATGTTGTTGTGGCTTGACAACCTTTCTAACGGGCAGAAAAATTAGAGTGAGAATAGGATCAGAACACTCCGAATTTCAAAATGTAGATAACGGTAGCCCCCAGGGCAGCGTAGTTAGTCCAACGCTGTTTAACATCATGATAGATACATTGTATAAACGAACTCAATGAGAACAACCCAATTACAACTATCAAAAATGATCTATCGCAATTTGCAGATGATAGCTCGATCTGGCATGTACATGCAGAGCTCAATATAGCCTTGGGGGCTGTACAGACAACATTAGATAAAATCAACAACATGGCAAAATAAATGGGGGTTTAAAATATCCCCACTAAAAAACTGAGGCAGTCATCTTTCATGGAGGAGGACACTTATTCTACAAAAGCACGGAGCAACGGTATGCATATAAAGGAGATCAACAATACAAAATTAAAGAACTAGTTGTTAACAATCAGGCAATACCATACAAAAAATGCGTAAAGTTCCTAGGTATGTACTTGGACGATAGACTTACCTGGGGACCTCACATATCAGATCTAATTCAACTTGTAGAAGGGATCTAAATCTAATGAAACTAATCTCAGGCACATCTTATGGTGCAGACAAATCCTCCCTCCTACAACTATATAAAGCATTAATCCTGTCGAAGATGGACTATGGATGCATGCTATACAAAGATGCTGCGGCTGCTCACCTGGATAAGTTAGAATTAATTCAAAGAGCAGCGCTAAGCTTGCACGGGTGCCTATAAAACAACAAGAGCCGCAGTAATCGAAGTAGAAACAGCAGTGTTACCACTAGACTTAAGAAGGGAACAAACATTACTCAAATACTGGGTCCGAACCCAACCCCATGGCGCTCACCTACCAATCAACGAACTAATACAACTCAAACCAGCATACAAATACAATATGATTAAACTAAAACGAGACGCAACCAATACAGTCAATAATTATACCAACAAAAAAGCCAATGTAAAAACGTGTTATGCAATGAATGCACTAATCTTAACAGAAGAATATGATCTGGGTGGATGCGAGATGCAGCCATTCAAAACGCATATCCCGTATTATCTATTTGAAATTACAGCTCGATCTGATCTCACTGAAATTATAAAAGATAAAACTAAGAATCCAACCCTTAGCCTCAAACACGCAATGGAACATTTAGAACATAATTGGAAAGACAGCCTACACATCTATACGGACGGTAGCAAAACACCCAGAACTCGGTATCACCTCAGCTGCGTTTGTGGTCCCGGAACTAAGTCACGTAGAACAATACAAACTGGCCCCCAATCTAACTGTATTTACCTCGGAACTTATTGCAATTGAAAAAGCCCTCATATTCAACCTAAAATTAAAAAAGTACAATAACACTGTAATCATAACAGACTCACTAAGCTCCATCCAAGCAATCAACACAGGTACGTCTAAAAACGAGACCTGACAAGGTCCATACCATTAAAAATTCTTATAAGTAAAAACATATGGAACAAGGGAAAATTATTAATATAGACTGGGTACCCTCACATGTTGGAATACCTGGAAACGAAGAAGCCGACCGAGCGGCAAGCACAGCTCACTTGATATGGAAACACAAGATAATACTCTGCCTACAACACAGAGAATTATATTCAGTCATTAAACAAAAAATAAAATCAAAATGGCAAAAACAACGTGGGATAACATTCATAAGCATTACTATGGCGGGCACACATTTCCAAGTCATGGTGCCTACCATACCAAATAAATGTAAACAATACAGCAAGGATAGAATGTCAGATAAAATAATAACACGACTCAGACTAGGTAGAAACTGGTATAAAGGCAAATATTCATCCACAGGGCAGCGATATTATTGATGTAGATTTGAATTGTAGTCAGTGCGACGAAGATGAAATAGAAGAACTGGACCACTATTTCTTCTTCTGCCCAGCGCATGAATTAGCAAGAGAAGATCTAGCCGCTGTCTGCTTAAAAAATAATGTATATCATCTCCATACAATTTAATATTCCCCCTAAAGAATGCGAAAATGAAATACACTTAGCTGTACTAAAATACATTAAGGCGACAGGTTATTGGAATAAAATATAAACATGACACCGTTGCTCCAATAAAATTAAAAGCTGTCAAAAATAAATGATATAATGATTTTATTTTAAAATACAACTCATGCAAACAGTTATACGCTCTAAACACACAGACGGTGAGGGCAGCGGCCCTGTCCGAAGCTCTGGTGGGCCGGGGTTGGTGGTTGCACCCCGTGGTGTGGCCGTCGCGTCGGCCTGCCGGAGTTAGGATAGGGGGCGCTCGCCACTCACCACTCACAGACGATGGGGGCAGCGGCCCCGTCCGAAGCTCTGGTGGGCCGGGGTTGGTGGTTGCACCTCGTGGTGTGACCGTCACATCGGCCTGCCGGTGTTGGGATAGGGGGCGCTCGCCACTCACCACTCCAACACTCTGAACACAGAGATAATATGCATAACATGTACTAATCAAAAATCATCCATGGATAGAAAACACATTAAAAACCCGGATGGAGTGGTCGAGCTAAGTTTACGTCCGTGACACTGGGGCCCCATTGTCTCCATCCCATTATCTGAAAATTGCTTGTAAATACTTTTTCAGGATTTACCAATCTAATATAATCTTTAAACATGTCATAGACGTCCGTACACTCGGCCGGGAGGCGTTACTCATTCTAGAGTGAATAGTCGAATGACGAGCAACATCACTTGTGTCGGGGATACATGTTTCTCCGGCAACGAGAGGACTGTTGCATACTATGCTGCTCGTCTGCCTGCTAGATGCTCGCACCATAATAATAATACTAGAATTAATACTTGATCAATGGTGGCAGCCGGGTGCTGCCTGCATCCAATGCTACAACTAATTCTCACCTTTAGTCTGCTCACTGGTGCCACTGATTGCACCCCGTCCGCTTGCGGCTGTGAAGGCCATTCTAGCATAACCATAGCTAAAACTAACATACAAGTAATCCCACCCAATGGGTATGTACTCGATCGGAACTGGCCCAGGAAAGTTTCTTGCGGTATGGACTGCCTTATCGAGGATTAGTACTGGGAAATTAACGAGACGATATGTACAGGCTCGTGTGGGCTAACACATGAATCCAAATTAACATACAAGTAATCCCACCCAACGAGTGTACGGAATTCTACCCACCACAATCCCGATATGCTATTATGTACTATGTTAGACTAGACTTAGTAGATTATATTTAGTAGTAGTGGTAAGGGTAATGAGTGGAAAGAGGAAGGGTCAACAATTGGTCTGGTACCGGTGGAACTCGCTTCAATGACGAAGCCTGTTTAGTCGGTG
>CM055273.1:97739-129924 GCA_029237695.1 Conchocele bisecta | reverse complement strand
CAAAGTGTCCGTCGTCCGTCGCCCTGAACATTTTCAATCATCTTCTTCTCCGAACTGCTGAGCCGATGTTGGTCAACTTTACAGGGATGATATATGGGTGATGCTATTTCAGATTTGTTAAAATGAAGGTCATCGACAATCCAAGATAGCCGCCGTGGAAAAGTAGGTCAAATTCTTAAAAAATCTTCTTCTCACGAACCGCCAGGCCGATTTTGACGAAACTTTGTATGAATGATCGATAGTTAATGCTGATTCAGATTTGTTCATATGGTGGCCCCTCGGTCAAAAATGGGCGTGGCCCGAGGGGTTAAATAGGGGTCAAATTTTATTTTTGACTGAATATGGTCATTTTATATATTAAATCGAAGGTATAGCAGTAAATCACATGCACATTCGCAATATATGTTAGATCAGAAGGTACCAACAAATTCTGTGGAACATTTGAAGTTGTAAGTGAAGAGTCTTTGTGAAATCAAGATGACCACTATGGAGGCTTGTAGGTGAGCGATACAGGCCCATTTGGGCCTGTTGTTATAATACATGTACAAGTATTCGTAAACGTACTTTTTTTGTGGAACACAAATTATAAATTATTTGTGTAAGAAATTGCATCTGTGTTAAGGATGCATGTCTATTGCTGTGGTTTACCAACTGATTATAGCTGTTCTTACATGTTGTAGCCATCATTGTGCTTTAATCAATTTCAGGTGCAATACAATATACTAATGTTAAGAAAGTTCCTCGCTACATGACCTTAACCGTTGCTGGGACGTTAAATGTGTTTTGTTATTACTAAGAAGAGACAATGCCACACCCTAGCCCTAACCCAAACAATTACATGTATCTTTCTGCCAATCCATCCACAGGTCTGTAGTGTTGAAAGGGTTAATTGATATTTATCCTGTCAACACAGTGCGTAGGTGGCGTGAAACTGTTTTGATATCCTTTCGATACGACCTAATCTCTGCGTATGAATATGTGCGGTGGCTGGGACTATTTGTTTTGGATTTTAAAGCCATTTGTAGGTGTTGACGGGATGAATAGAATAGTAGGTTAGTGCCGTGAATTGGAAAAAATATCTGGCGCGGCACAGAAACGGGATGTGCTCGGCAGAGCCTCACCCATCCCGTTTCCTGAGCCTTGCCACATTGAGCACAGTGCACATAGTGTACATGAAAAAATAACAGTATAGCATATTCTCAACAAGACGGTTCAAATGAGTTGTAACATATACTTTTATGAAGAAATGAAGAACATAAAACAATCTGATTTTTTTTCAAACAAAACTATTATATACTTTGACTGCAATGAGTTAATTTGTCTGTGAACCTGTATTTTCAGGGAGAGAGCGGTGCAGGAGTTATGTCGCCATGGTTTAGCCCCGCCCATACCTACGATGGACTACTCCAGCACCAGTTGATATCGCTCCACGAGTCCCATACGTTCTCCTCGCTCGAGAAGTGCTACCAGGTTAGTTGCTGTTCATGATCACGAGGGTCCGTGCTTATTAAAGATACATGCCCACTTAGTAGGCATAAAATGTTCTTTATAGGAATTAAATAAATGTATAATTGTGTCACTATTCCACCAGTTGTAAAAATTACGAGTGCCCGCTATACAGATATAATCATTTAGTAATATGTATTTTACTGCTAGTGACTCGTGGTTGTATCAGGTTATTTTCATATGCAAATGAGGTATTATATTTTTAGCTCACTGAGCGAAGCTCATGTGAGCTATTGTTACCGCAATGTGTCCGTCGTCCGTCGTATTCCGTGAACATTTTCAAACGTCTTCTCCTTGGTAACCATTGGGTGTATAGTCTCCAAACTTCACAGTCATGGTCCTTAGGTTGGGGAATTACAAAATTGTTAAAATGACGTCATTACGTAATCCAAGATGGCCGCCGTCTAATAAAAATAGCACAAATTCTTCAAAAATCTTCTTCTCAAGAACCGCCAACTGGATTTCGACAAAACTTGGTAGGAATGATCGATGTACAATGCTCTTTAAAAGTTGTTAAAATGGTGACCCCGGGGTCAATATTGGGCGTGGCCCTGTGGGGTCAAAATGGGGTCAAATTTTATTTTATTTTTTACCGAATATGGTCATGTCATATATCAAATTGAAGGTATCAACGAGGCGATCACTCTGGTGCATTTTCTGTCGAAATCTGATGGTTATGTCATCCAAGATGGCCGCCGAAAGGTCAAAAGTTTGTTCTTTTATTAGAGAAAATTCTTCTTCACATGAACCGCTTGGCCCATGGTAGCCAAACTTAAAAGTTATGGTCCATGGGTGAAGCCTTTTCAGATTTGTTAAAATGTTGGTCATCGCTAATCCAAGATGGCCGCCGTCTAAAAATAGCATACATTCTTAAAAAATATTCTTCTCATGAACCGCTCGCCGGATTTGGACGTAACTTGGTAGAAATGATCGAAGTACAATGCTCTTTCAAGGTTGTTAAAATGGTGACCCCGGGGTCAAAAATGGGCGTTGGGTCAAATTGGGGTCTAATTTTATTTTTGACCGGATATGGTCATGTTATATATTTAATCGAAGGTATCAATGAGGCGATCACTCTGGTGAATTATTTGTCGAAATCGGATGGTCATGTCATCCAAGATGGCCGCCGAAAGGTCAAACGGTTGTTCTTTTATTAGAGATTTCAAAATTCTTCTTCGCATGAACCACTTGGCCCATGGTAGCCAAACTTAAAAGTGATGGTCCATGGGTGAAGCCTTTTCAGATTTGTTAAAATGGAGGTCATTGCTAATTCAAGATGGCCGCCGTCTAAAAATAGCATAAATTCTTAAAAAATCTTCTTCTCATGAACCGCTGGCCGGATTTCGACGAAACTTGGTAGGAATGATCGATGTACAATGCTCTTTCCAAATTGTGAAAATGGTGACCCCGGGGTCAAAAATGGGCGTGGCCCGTGGGGTCAAATTGGAGTCAAATTTTGTTTTTGACCGAATATGGTCATGTTATATATTAAATCGAAGGTATCAATGAGGCGATCACTCTGGTGAATTATTTGTCGAAATCGGATGGTCATGTCATCCAAGATGGCCGCCGAAAGGTTAAAAGGTTGTTATTAGAGATTTCAAAATTCTTCTTCACATGAACCGCTTGGCCCATGGTAGCCAAACTTAAAAGTTATGGTCTATGGGTGAAGCCTTTTCAGATTTGTTAAAATGGAGGTCATCACTAATTCAAGATGGCCGCCGTCTAAAAATAGCATACATTCTTAAAAAATCTTCTTATGAACCGCTCGCCGGATTTCGACGACCCGGGGTCAGAAATGGGCGTGGCCCGTGAGGTCAAATTGGGGTCAAATCGATGAGGCGATTGTTCTGGTGCAATATTTGTCGGAATCGGATGATTATGTCATCCATGATGGCCGCCAAAAGGTCCATTTATTCGAGATTTTGAACGTGTTTTTCTCAGGAACCACATGGGTGATGCTGGCCAAACTTCATAGTAAGTTAAGATCCTTGGGTGAAGCATTTTCAAATTTGGTAAAATGAGTCATCGCTTAATCCAAGATGACCGCCATCTAAAAATAGCATATAACCCCCGTCCGTTCGACCGCCCAGTCAATGTCAATGAGGACAACTGTAAGGCAAACATTTTAAACTTTCTTTTGTTATTAAATCTGCCAGCGAGGGGATTGATTAGCTTAATGATAACGATGCCCTTGTTTCATTTCTTCAACAACATTTTCCATTATCTTCTCCACAGGTATAGAATCAGAAACATCCTACCTTAGTGCTTCGCTGCGCAGATCACCAGAAAGAAGCGCATCTTCATTTGATGACTATACCCGTAACCCCGAGTCAACAAACAGAAGTTATTCCAACGATCTAGTTTGATTGTGATTCTCAGATTAAACAATACTTTGATAGGACCACATTTAACTTATGCGGACAGTATCTGGCGGTGTGCTGTTTCGGAATGTATCCATTATCATTATTTATAATAGCTAAAACTTCATTCCAGTATTAGAGTTTCAGGTTTAACCAGGTTTCACACGACCGACCAGGCGGCCACTTCACTAAACTTTGTACCACTAAAAATGTTCATAAGTGCAAAATTAATGTGTCCAAATCCATCAATTGAAATTTACAGACGATCCTAAATTTGCATTACGAACATTCCAGTCATACAAAACTTAGTGAAATGGCCCCTAGACTGTCAGTGTTTACAAACAATGAAGATCTTGTTCTGGATCCTCACTATTGTCTATTTTTCTGTATGTAGACATATAAACTGCCTAACTATGGTGTATTGGTAAATGTGGCTGTGACTGGAGAAAGTGGGCTTATCATATGTGATATGTGACCAATTTAGTTCCTGATCAAATATCACTTGTGTAGCCTGATAACGATCTATTTTGCTTGTTAGAAGCATGATGGGCGTTTCATTGATGGAATGGCAAACAGTGCAGATCCTGATCAGACTGCAGATGCACATGCTGATCTGGATCTACACTGGTGTCAAAACCCATAAGCCCCATTTCTCCAGTCACAGTTATGGTGTATTGGTAAATGAGCTCAGATATCATAACATTCATGCTACATTATTTTTGTGTGCGTCTCAGATTGATGAATTTTTTGTAACAATTTCAGAAGTTTCACAAACATTTAGTTGTTTTTCAGTCAAAAAAAGGAAGGTTAAATATACATGTATATGATCTGATCCAGGCCCAAGTGCTACTAGTACAGTGAATATGGAGAGATAGAAAAATGGAAATTGTTCTATGTTAAAAACATTCTTTACACACAGTGATCTGATGAAACACTCTTTAATAACCAATCTTGCCTACAGAGTATATATACCGTGAATATGTCTCGTATAAACTATAAAGTTTGATGAATGGATACACTACGTGTTTCGGATATTTGCATGTAGAATAACATCCACTCTTATAAGGTCGAGTATAAGTAATATCTGTGATAATGTCACTGTGTATGTGTACACAATTATATACAGATTTGCTCAAGATATTGTTGAATTCATGCGAATAGCGCTACATAGCCACCAAAATTAAGAGGTATGACTGCATTTGTATTTGAAATTACGACGTTCAGTAACGAGATCATATCTGAAGTTAGTGAACTTCCTGGACTAATGCTGAAGTGATGGATGGCTGCTGTCTTGGGTGTCTGAAATGTGGCCGTGAATGGAGAAATGGGGCTTATGGATGTTGTGACCAGTGTAGATCCAGATCAGTCTGTGCATCCGTACAGTCGGATCAGGATCTCCACTGCTCACCATTCCATCACTGAAAGATCTGTCATACTTCTAAGAAGAAAATTAGATTGTTTATCAGGCTACAGTTGTGTCCTATTTGATCAGGAGCTACACTGATCACAAAACCCATAAGCCCCATTTCTCCAGTCTCAGCCACCAGTGAGATTATGTATCTCACAAAACTAGACATTGTGTCTTTAATTTTTATATCTTTAAGTTAACTATACTTTTCCTCTAATGATACTGTATGTTCATGATTACAAAGCATACACACATATCATGAAATACACATGTACCTGCATTACAGTGGAACCTCTCTAAACCAGACACCCGGGTGTCCGGTTTAGAAAGGTGCCACCGATGAACATATCTGTGATATACATATTGAGATAGCAATGCACCGTTGATCATGTTGAGTTACACTTGTGAACAAGAGTTGAGTTATAACACGATGTTGTCATATCACAAAATAGATGGTGTCCTAATAAACATGGTTACTACATGATTGCCGAGGTTACCATATTGACTAATGAGACAAGCCTTGTGATTTTGTACCGAAGAAGATGTGCGATTTTTCATGAAAACTACAGTCTACACTCGTTTACTCAAAGTCAAGGGGACCGAGGAAAATACTTTGAGTTAGCAAACATTTGAGTTAACAAGTTATTTCATAGTTTAACACGAACTTGGGACCAAGAGTTTTACCGAGTTATCAGGATTTTAACTTAAAAGAGTTTGGTAACGAGTGTATACTGTATATACAGAAACTGATATTTTCTTTAAACGATGTCAAAAGTTGACGAAACTAATTGTTGCATGGCAAATGCGGAATGTTTAATAAATGTCTTATAAAGTCATCACATATGATAGATCTTCCATATGATTATTACAGGTACATAACTATATACATCATACATAACTTCACTCTTGTTAATGAAAAAGGTGTTTTATAACCTGGTTATAATCCTGTGTGGCCTGTATGTAAAATATATATCCATGCAAGTGTATTGATTTTAATACCACAGTTGCCTTGACATTTGTTTTGTTTATTCCGACTGATTCATGAGAGAATTGGACTTTTCGCATTTGCGACCAGTGTAGCCCCAGATCAGACTGCACATATGTATGACTGTATGTAAATAAATAGTGGACTGTTCATATTTATAAGTATTTGTTGTTATGTATATCCTTGTTTTAATTGGTGTATTGTATTTCAATATCAGTGCTCGGGATAAGCTTATTTTTTGGCTATTTTATTGTGCCTCCCTTTTTCGGTAGATATGGGAGGCATGTACCGGTAGTGTTTGGACTGAGTGTCTGTCCGTTGATTTGGTTAAGAAGTTTGATCAAGTTTTTCCAATTTGCCACCGGGGGGCGTTTGTGTACCGATAGGCCACATTTTCTTGTCATCATTATACGTGTCCCAAATAGGAAAATATGCAAAAATATTACATCATAAAAAGCTTATCTCGGGTACTGTTTTTAGTTTGTGACTAAAACTATTTTGGTATTTACTTATTTTTGATTGCTGCCATGTTGTTTAAAATTTGCTTCTTTTTTTTCTTTTTACTTTATTATAACAAGTTAACATTATAGAATGTATTATTGTATTACAATACAGCATTGAAGATATGAGACGAGCCATGTGATTCTGTACCTAAAAGGATGTGCGACTTTTCATGAAACATATTTACAGAAACAGTGATATTTTATGTAAATGACGTCGAAAGTTGACATATTTTTCGGAGCAAATGCAGAATTGTCTTCCGCATATGCTCTGAACAGTTCGTCATTTCAATATTGTAAATTTTGTAAATATTTTCCACGAGATATCGCACATTTCTGGAACAAAGTCGCATGGCATGTCCCAAATATGTCTTCCCTCAACAAAAATGGGCTTATCGACTTTGCGACCAGTGTAGCCCAAGATCACCATGTGCATCCACACAAGTCTCATCAAAACCTACAGTTGGGGAGATATTATTGATGTATAAATGAGCCGCGTCATGCGAAAACCGGGCTTAATGACAACAATTTTTAGCTGAATGACGTCGCAATTACGACGTTAACATTAACGGGCGACTTCAACGTCAATAAGAACGTTTAAGCGTAATGGAGTAGTAAACGAATAGGCCTGCCATGTAGGTTGATTTTAAGAAGTGTATGTATAATTTTATATTATTAGTGAATAATTGACAAACGACACGTAACCTTGGGCAAAGTTAACATTATCTTGTGTGTACTTTTTGTACAACTACGAACGCCAAAAATATATGAGCCGCGCCGTGCGAAAACCGGGCTTAATGACAACATTTTCACGTATTCTGAATTGTACATCTTTTAAAAGCCATATGCCGCCAAAATTATCAATGTATCCCAATTATGTTTCATTTTAGAAGTAGTTTTATGACGCGTAGTAAAAAATTATATGACGTTTTAGATCAATGACGTCGAAATTACGACGTTTTTATCAACGGCGTATACAAGGGGTGTTGATTTGTCATCTTCGATCGCATGTCAACCAAATTTGGATATCTCGTAGCCTGGCCAAGTGTCTCCCATTAGGCCAAGACAAAGTATGAACATAATGTTTATGGCTCGTGTTGCAGTTGCTAATGTAACGCTATGTTTTGGATTGCGGCCCAAGTAACGTAATTTCGTATGAATAATTTTCAAATAAGGCAGAGTGAGGCGTTTCGCTGTTGTTTGCTGCTGTCTGAAATAATAGCGACATCATTTAACATTTCGTATGCGACGACATATTTTAAAGTAGGCAGTAGACCGCTTATAACATAAACTTTGTGACAAAACACGATACCGGGCATATTTGGTAGCGTGATACCTTATAATTGTCGCCGTGTGTCTTTCTTGAGGATCGCATTACCATCGCCTGAACTACATTATTGTGCAGTCAAGTGATAAACTGATGAGTTGATACTACACAAGCACTTTCCACTACAAAAGCAAGTTTATGACCATCACATTTCCAATTAATGTGTTGATGCATTCATAAATTCAATAATACAAACCCCGGATATTTATGTCATTATATAGCTGCGTGTCTACTTCCATTTATGATAAAATGAGTGGCATTAAATGGCATATCATTCGCTAAGTACTGGATATAATTGTTCAAAAGTCTCAATTTACCAAGATAATAGATGATAATATCGTTAGCATACACTAGGTTGTTCATATTTAAGATTATTTAAGAATCAAAGTGCAGTGTAAGCGAAGACTTCTCTGATATGTAGCCAGTTAAATTATGCGTTCACCATTTTGAATTCATAAGGACAACGACGAAAAAGAGTAAAAATGTCAAAGAACGATAGTTAGGCGACAATGTACAGCGCCTGAAGCATATCTAAGTCATTGATGCTGCGAGGAACTCGTGCAAGTATCCTTGCTATAATATTTCACGACACCATGGCCATAACGTCAAACATGTATTCACGTTCAATGACGTCACAAGTACGTGACGTCAAATCCTGACGTCATAATGTGTGTACCGAGGTACGAAGTATCGCGTCTCATATTAGTGAAAGTTTCAGTAAGTTATCATTTTCCGTTTTCTGTTCACACTTAATGTTAACTGACACCAGTAAACGTAAATGGGAGGGCAAACTGTGAACTTTTACGGCGACGCTAGACAATTTGAAACGTCATTTTCCGACGTCGTTTACCGCTTTTCATGACGTCATTAAGCCCGGTTTTCGTATGACGCGGCCCAAATGTATGTGGCTGTCACTGGAGAAATGGCACTCATGAAACTGATGTAGCCCGATAGTGATCTATATTGACTGTTAAAAGCATGATGAGTGTTTCATTGATGGAATGGCGAATGGTGCAGATCCTGATCAGACTGTACGAATGCACGGTCTGATCTGGATCTACACTGGTCACAAAACCCATAAGCGCTATTTCTCCAGTCAGAGACACAGATATGAACAAACATTATTGATTCGTATTTATAGATTACCAGTGTTTTGATGTCAAGTGGTGGTTGGTTGGGAGCATGTGATGGGTAATTTAACAATCGGGATTCTTCCTTACCGGAATCTCGACTGGAGACCTGGTTTGGCCCTCATGTACATCTTTGGCATTATTGTATGTAAGAGTTGAATCTGGTTATATCCTTTATATAAGTATTTTGATTATTCCTAATCATATTACTTTTAGGGGAAGGGGTCAAGTGACTATAGTGTGGTATGGACCTGGAACCAGGTCAGGTTATTCTAGTTTCAGGGCTGAATATGTATTTTGGTGTGATTCCCCCCCGCCCCACCCAATGCAGCA
The DNA here is from genome assembly GCA_029237695.1 of Conchocele bisecta. Lineage (NCBI taxonomy): Eukaryota > Metazoa > Mollusca > Bivalvia > Lucinida > Thyasiridae > Conchocele > Conchocele bisecta. The sequence continues at coordinate 120,372 of CM055273.1, read as the reverse complement.
GGTCGAATGGGAGATTGAACCCATTCACCCGGCCTTAAAAGACCTTGGCTGTTGATAGGCCGTTAAACACCATTAAACAAACAAACTGATCAGGGACTGTGCAGGCTGATCTGGGTCTACACTGGTCACACATGTCCCAAGTCCTATATCTTCAATCACGCCCACATTAATATACATTGTAGATGAAAACGGTTATGTATTTCACAGAATGTTCGTGTCATTTCTTTTTAAAACATAAATAAGGATAATGTGTCTCATACATGCAATAGTCTCTGGTTTTATATGCTAGAATAACTTCATCCATCCAAGTCTATGCATACAATACTTTGTTGTTTAAACAAATACTATTTTGTTAATTTCTCCATAAAAGTATAATTTGTTACCACTCATTTGAACCGTCTCGTCGAGTTTAAGGACTAATGTTACTTACTCGCCATGGCATAAAGGGGCTTGCTGAATTTACAACTAGTGTAACTTTAGATCTGCACAGTCTGATCAGGAGTGGGATGCAGTGGGTGGCAGGTGGGAGCACGCGATGGGTAATTTAACGATCGGGGTTCATCCTTACCGGAATTCCGACTGGAGACCTGGTTTGGCCCTCACATACGTCTTTGGAATTTTGTATGTGACAGTTGAATCTGGTTATACCCCTTATGTGAGTATTGAGGATGGGAGAGTATGCAATTATTAACGAATTCATCCTGATATATATCCAGTGTCGTAAGGATGCCTGACATTGGATCAGGATGGTCTGTCTTTCAGTGATGAAAGCTTTTTGTCACACCCGCTTGTGGGCAGCGCGATATAGTCACATTGGCATACGTACGTCCGTATGTCGTACTATCAAAGCCTCGGTGGGCGCGACATGCGGGTCAAGCCATCTAGTATTCTAAATTCAGTGCCAAACATATGGTACCCCACCCCCATATAGCTATATTCCTATATGAAATTGAACTTGCTGTTGAACAGACATAAAACTCAATTATTGATGCCTCTAATGCACATTTCAGACCTGTATTTTATCACATGAGAGTGCCGTATCAGTAACTACACTGGTCGAAACAATGATAAGCCCGCTTTTGTCATGTCGAGTGACATTTGTGGATATGGGCCCCGCTGTGAAAAGGTACCATACTAAGTGCTACCGAGATCTGATCAGGGCTTATACCGTTCACCATTCAGTCACTGATGGATGCGTCTTGTCGTCACCACAATGATTCCACTCTGATACAGCCGTGGAAGTGTGCAGAATAGCAAAAGTTGCGAATAGTAACTCTTGCTATCTACTCCCGTACCGTCCGTAGCAGAGTTACGATTGCACTCATAGGCTTCCTCTGCAGAATAGTGAATCTGATCAGAGCAAGCCTATGAGTAGAATCACAACTCCGCTAAGGACGGTACGGGAGTAGATTTCAGGAGTTACTGTTCGCAACTACTATGTTGGTTGCAAATGTCGTGAGGCACATTTTCTCTGGTGACGGGCCATATACAGTTTTAGATTGATTGTATATATACAACTGTAGACAGTGGGTGGCAGGTGGGAGCACGCGATGGGTAATTTAACGATCGAGGTTCATCCTTACCGGAATCCCGACTGGAGACCTGGTTTGGCCCTCACATACGTCTGGCATTTTGTATGTGACAGTTGAATCTGGTTATACCCCTTATGTCAGTATTAAGATATTCGTAATCCTAGTTTAGGGGAAGGGGCCAAGTGACTTGGTGTGGTATGGACCTGGCACCAGGTCCGGTTATTCTAATTTCAAGGCTGAATATATTTGTTCTCGATGTAAATATTCCGTTCTGATTTTGGGATTTTCCCCCCAATGCAGCAGGTTAAAATGGGATCGAACGGCCGTACATGACCTTAGCTGTTGATAGGCCGTTAAACACTTATAAACAAGCAAACAAACAAACAACTGTAGACGATATATATATTTGTGTTGTTAGGTCCAGAAATTGTGATTGCATTCCAAATAGCATTGTATAGAAGTAATAATAAAATGTGGTATTTTCTTTTCATTCTTCTCCAAAATAGCATGTATTACATTGTTACCTCACTGAGATAATTCAAAGTAAATGCTGCAGTTATTCCTCTTGTGCAGAAATATCAACAATTCAAAGCAATATTTATTTGTTTCTGTTTGGATCAGTGAAAGTTGATAGAGAATAGCCATTATCTGCCATTTTATACGAGACTTCCGTGGTTGTGCAAACATCGAAATAAACTCAATACAACTTAACATTTGTAATATGTGTTTTATCACAATTCCGTTGTGTAAAGGTGGGCGGCAGGTGGGAGTATGACATCCTAGCACTGGCTTAAGTGAAACCACATCTCACTAGTTACAACCACATGGACACGTCATTTGTAAATGTGGCTGTGAATGGAGAAATGGGGCCTATGGGTTTTGCGACCAGTTCACCATTCCATCAATGAAACACCCGTCATGCTTCTAACAAGCGATATATCTACAGGAGTGTGCTATTTGATCAGGATATACACAGATCACAAATCCGAATAACGATGCAAGCCGAATGTATTTTGTTTATTTATATCACAGATGTACTCATCACCTAGCATGTGTTCTGTAGCGGGTTCATTTGCATATTTATTATGTTGGTGTATTATGATTTGTATTACACTGCGAGCGCCCGTTTTATGCAATAACATGTGTCATTAGTCGGTGTGTATTAGGGCAATGTAAAGCTTGTTACCTGCTACATTCAGGATGTGGAAGTGGGTGGTGGTCGGGTGAACGTTACGGCGTAAATTAACGGTAGGGGTTCCTCTTTCCTTATAGGAATCACGATTTTCCTGGTTTGGCCCACAGGTACATATTTATCTTTGGCTCTTGTGTTACCTGGGAGTTGAATTGGGTTATTGCCCTTTATAAAAGTAGTAAGATTATTACTGATCCTACTGCTTTTGGGAGGGGGTCCTGTGATTCTGGTGTGGCGAGGACCTGGCATCAGATCAGGATTATTCTGATTTCAGGGCTGAATATATAGTTTTTGATTGTAAATATTCAGTTCTGATTTTGGGTTTTCCCCCCATTTGTACATGCACTTGTACAGGTAATATTTGGGATTTAGTACTAAACCCATTGACCCGGCCTTAAATGACCGTAGCTGTTGATAGGCCGTTAAACCCCAACAAACAAACAAACAAATTAGACCGCTACTCACAACAATTGTCGTCTGCTGTTGCTTTTATATCTTGCCTTATTTCTCACTAAAAACATGGTTTGATTCTGAAGTGCTATCAAAGCATGTTGTAAATTATTCTAAAGTGCTGTCGAAGCATGCTTTTGATGATAGAAATGGAATATAGTAAATAAACAGCAGACGACAAACAATTAAGATAGCGGTGTAAGGGTTAATATGTGCAACAACGCTGTCAGCATATGGCACTATTTTCTGGACTCTAGTAAATTTAACGCCTTTGAAACATGGCCTTGTCAAATTGTTGCCATTACCTGTTAACCCTGAGACCGCTACACACAATAATTGTCGTCTGCTGTTGCTTTTATATCTTGCCTTATTTCTCAATAAAAACATGTTTTAACAGCACTTCAGAATCATTTCAAATGGAAATGATTCTGAATTGCTGTCAAAGCATGTTTTGGATGATAAAAATGGAAAATAGAAAATAAACAGCAGACAAAAAAAAATTAAAATAGCGGTGAAAGGGTTAATATGTGCAAGAAAGTGGTCAGTATATGGAAATGGAAATCATGTGCACTATAGTTAATTTGACGTCTTCGAAACCCGGCCTTGTCAAATTGTTGCCAACACGTGTTTTTGTGTACAATAATGTAGTCGGCATACAGAATCTTGGCTTGACTCTTGTCTTTGTGACCTCTTTGAAATCGGGCATTGTCAAATTGTTGCTAATACATGTTAATAAGTGCAAGAAAGTTGTGCGCATATGGAAATCTTGTCTCTTTGAAATGTCAAATTTTGGACAACACATGTAAAAATAAAATCTTGTCTGAATAGAGGATCTTATGTTAGTGATGATTTAATAAGATTTATTTTTTTTAACTTTATTCGGCCTTACAATGACCATAGCTGTTGATAGGCCGTTAAACACCAATAAACAAACACACATTAACTTTATTTTTACAGTAACAACAATTACAAACAGGCGTGACAGCAGTTATATAAATGCTTTTGTTGACACAGATGGAGACATAATGGTGATCCTTAATGCGCGAGGAAACTGGAGTACCCGGAGAAATAGAGAATAGTAGGTTAGTGCCATGAAAAAATATCTGGCAATGCTTAGGAAACTGGATGAGCGAGGCACTGCCGAGTCCATCCCGTTTCCGTGCCGCGCCAGAGAATCGACTAGTATGACAACCTCACATATTCATATGCAGTGATTAGGTCGTATTGACAGGATATCAACAATGTTTCACGGCACATACGCACTGTGTTGACGGGATAAAGCCCACTTGTCCAATCTGGCAACCACTATCACTATACCATCTCACATACTGCCCTGTTCTAGGATCGAACCTGGACCACATTGGGCCGTAACGAGCTTAGTAAATAGGAGCTTGCATGTTGCATAGATTTAGATTATCATTCTCGTACATTTTTACATCAGGCCTAAAAAAAGTGTTTGTATCGGGTAACCCGACAGACTTTTGGACGTTTCCTTGGAAAAAAATAAAATCAGTATTTTGCAATATAATGTAAGTTACTAAAACAACAACAAATTGAATAAAAATAAAATATAAGAAAAAATTAAAATGCCCCTACCCTACCAAACATTTTTCACGGCGTTACCCGAAGCAAACAATTATTTTGCTTAGGCCTCGGTATGATGCATATCATTGTAAAAGATAGGATCTACATTACAACATATGCCACATTTGAAAGTCATATGTAAATTCTTCATATGAAAATCAGATGTGCTCGATTCATATGAATTTCGTATGTAATTCATATGAGTTTCACATCTGATTTGCATATGCATATCTACATCATATGTATTTTTTTTGTTGTGTAGTGAACTATCAACCTACAGCTATACATTGAATATGTATTTTCCGATGAGCTTGAATTTCAGCCTGCGCCATCCTTCGCCATTCAGCCTTCTCTTCCTGTAGCCTTCTCTGTTCGTTCTCCTGTGGGGATATGTATATTGAGATGAACCCTCCCATGTCGTGAAGAATCTTTCAAAAAGAAAAACAATCGTTCATTTATGCATGGAAGTATATATTGTCACCACTCAACGAGACGGTTCAAATGAGTGGTGACAACACATACTTTGGATGAGAAGTAAGAAAAAATGCGAATTTGTTTTTGAATTTTTACACATGTTCTTGGTCAGGGACTGCAGTAGCCATTGCTTGTCGTAAAAGGCGACTAAACTGGCTTAACGATTGGGTTCATACTTTCCGGAACCCACTATACCGGATTTGGCCCTCATGTACATTTTTGACTTTCTTGTATGTGAGAGTTGAGTCAGGCTATGCCCCATATATAAAAGTAAGATTAGTGCTAATCCTATTACTTTTAGGGGATGGGATAAATGATGCTGGTGTGGCGAGGGCCTGGCACCAGATCAGGTTGTTCTAATTTCAGGACTGAGTATATATTTTGATTGTAAATATCGAGTTCTGAAGTTGGGATTTACCCCCCTCGGGCAGGTGGATACGGGACACGACCCCGTTGACCCGTCTGCGTGTAGACTCCCTGAGGCTTGTACCTCTATGTCAGAAAAGCGGACGTTAAACCCTATTCACTCGCTCACTCTTGGTCAGGGATTCTAAAATTTCAGAATGCCAATCGGTCCATAGTCCAGACGTAACACTGTCGGCCATTGTCGGAGCAGACCCCCTACCCTATTAAAAACTTTAACTGAAATGTCGAAGTTCAAACAAAGTACTAGAAATAATGGGATAAATAAATCGTGTTTAGGTTAGAAGACACCAAATCGTGCGAAATCGCCCAGGGTGTATGCAAAAGAAGTCCGGTATAAACAAATTGTGCTGGTGTTTTGAGGTCACAGACACCGTTTGCTTCCAAATCATGATCCATTACTACCCAGTTTCACTTGATGAACATTTTGGGGTGCCTTTAACACCAGTTTTCAGCATATTTGTAGCATTTAAAACAAAACACTGAACCTGTTGGTCACTTGATATAAACGGAGTTTCCGTGGCCAAAAAATGTACACAATATTGGAGGATATGACAAGGTTGGATTTTTCTTTCTTAGGAGTAAGTGAACCTATTGTTTAGTTCAAGCAGAACCAGTACAGACTGGCTGCAGGTCATGTACAAGTGGGTCCCACAGAATCCATACGAATAGTGAAAGTAGGAGAGACTGGCCTTATTGGACGGCATTCGGTTAAATTATATAGTAAAACTATTTGGTGGTGTCTAACCTATAAGGTGTGCCTAGGCCCTATGTGAGATATGTTTTTTTTGCAGAATTTGAAGTTGGAAGTTTATGTTTTTTGTAGCTATGTCTCTGGGAACATAATTTAAAGTTACTGCGACGAGAGTAATCGAGCGAACTCCGCGATGCAACACATTTGTTCTTTTTGTATCGCAGACGGACAGTTATCGGCTTCAAAATGTTCTAAAATCTTGATTTCTCAGCTTTATTTGACAAATATAATAGACCAGTGTATGCAAATTACCTGTAGGTGATTGTGCTTGGAATGTGACAGTAATATACACCAAAAAAGTAATTATAGTGTGTTTTTCTCTTTCTTTTCATTGATATTGGCTTCCTGATGGACAATTAAGAAGTTCGGGAATGTGGCGCGACATCGCGACGCTGTTCCAAAATTTGCCAAAATTAGGCGTAAATGTATTGTTTTCGCATATCGGTATACATGTAATACCAATACACTAGTACTAGTACATTGTTTTTCCTTTCCTCCCGTGTCATAAAGCAAATTTCTTGACTGACCGTTCCAAGCCAGTAACCTTTTGTATGTCTACCATTCCAGAGTGGCATACATGTTGGTATAGTTTCAGTGATGAGTCTTTATATGTAGAATGGTTAGCTATAACACTATGTAGGGTAATGTCATGTGATTTTATTGAGATTTGTGCTTTTAATTCATCATCTATTAAAATTTTCCATAGTTCTGTAGTAGCTCAATTTAAGGCAGAATGTGGACAATCACATGGTGGAGTTACACAGCTGCTGTGTGACAACCATTTGATAAATTGCTCCAAACTTGGTACTGTATCCAGGAATAGAAGCTAGTTTTGAATAGTGATTTTTTTAGAATGATTTGTATTGGGACTGGTACACTTATAGGTTAGAAGACACGAAATGGTGGGAAATCGCCCACTGTGTATGCAAAAGTGTTCCGGTATAAACAAATAGTGCGGGTGTTTTGAGGTCACAGACACCGTTTGCTTCCAAATCTTGATCCATCCACTAACTAGTTTCACTTGAGGAACATTTTTGGGTGCCTTTAACACCAGTTTAACACGGTTTGCTTAAATAGCTTTCATGAAAAATCGCACTTGTTCTTAGGTACATCACATTGATTGTCTCATATATCATGGCTTGTCTCATAAAATCACATGGCTTGTCTAATACAAAATACATGGCTTGTCTCATATAAAATCACATGGCTTGTCATATATGATCATCGGTCACTCTGATCACTCATATATAAAAATCACATGGCTTGTCTCATATAAAATCACATGGCTTGTCTCATATGAAATCACATGGCTTGTCTCATATAAAATCGCATGGCTTGTCTCATATAAAATCACATGGCTTGTCTCATATAAAATCACATGGCTTGTCTCATATGAAATATAAAATCACATGGCTTGTCTCATATAAAATCACATGGCTTGTCTCATATAAGTTGCTGGAGCAATAGCAGATTTGCTTACATATATACAGATAGAACGTGTACTTTGCAGTCAGCACTTTCACTGTACATATATTGCTTCTGACTTTGGCAAATATCTCTCGTGTATCTAACGATATGTTAAGTAAATGTGTCCTACATGTCGGTTGACAGCAAGTATCGACGCAGTCTGATCAGAGGCGACTCTGTTCACCATTACGTCGCTCAGTGTACTGATTTCCAGTGTGGATATGTTTCTCAGTATCTACACTGGTCACACATGACCACATAGCATTTGTATCAACCTAACACCCATCGATGAGGGATTCCACGGTCTAACGTACAGGTACGAACGCGAACCGTCACCTACTGTCTGTTTCACGAAACCTGCCTAAATGTTACGGCCATATAAATAATGAAAAAACAACATTGTTTTCGATAATATTAAATTGTTAAATGAGCCTTCATTTTATTTAGTAAAGTTTGGTCCAATATTGATTTTATTACGAAAAATGTATCTGTCTATAGGAATTCAACATGGGTGAAAAGGAGGTGGAGGAGCTGGAGGAGGAGTTAAAAAACGAACAATTTTGGAAATCGACTCCGAAACCTGGCTAGATATCTTGGAAATTATGTTTTTGCATTGTTTATATGGCCGTAAAAATTGGTCAGGTTTCGTGAAACAGACAGTAATAAGTCTATGCATTCCACTTTCCCCCACATTATCCACGTGACAGCAATGGCGTTTGTTTGTTGCTTACGTTTACTGAATGAAAAATGAGAAGTTAACGAGGCGTAAACGCGAAAACCGCTTTTGCAAGCTTCACTTCAAACGCGAGTGGAAGCATAACTAACAAGGTTCGGTAGTCGCCTCACTTGCGGTACCGTCGCACCTGGTTGACATATACCTGTGATATAGATTACAGCTTCGGTCAGAATCAGAAACGGTGCCAACCATTCCTTTCATTCCTTTCATCCCACCTGAAAGCATCTGTATTGTACGGAGCCCCGCAGGGGACGTAGAATTCATTTTTGTATTAATTCGTTCCCACGAAATAACAATTCGTACCCTCATTTTAACAATTCGTTCCCAACAATTAGTTCCCTCAATTTAACAATTCGTTCCAACATGGGAAAGAATTGTTAATTCGAGGGAACGAATTGTTAAATTGAGGGAACGAATTGTCATTTCGTGGGAACGAATTGTTAATTCGAGGGAACGAATTGTTAAATTGATGGAAAGAATTGTTATTTCGTGGTAACGAATTAATAAAAAAATCCATGTCCCCAGCGGGGCTCCGTCGTATTGTATTAAGTATCGAGTTATGTCCACTTTACGATCATTGAATATGTATACATGTGCATACAATACACAGGTGACTGATGTATGATTATTTTATTATATACGTACTTTCAATTCCCGTTGAAACACAATGGAACGCAAGCAGTCATTATTGTTTACATCTGATATTGACGTCTCACGTGGTCATATTTATCAGTGCCGGAACTACGTTTCACCTCGTAAAATAGCTCCTTCTAAATTATCTTAAATGTATTTACTCCATTTACAGTTTGCATATTTCTCGAGGCGCAGATAACATGTCCGTAATAATAATACTTTACGTGTGTAAAATGTATTTTAATTGTATGTCGACATACGCCACTCGTTCTGTCGCGCAACGATATTGCGCTGCTAAAGTCGCGCACAAATAGTCTAATACAAGTATATGTGTCGTACCAAGAGGCCCCGTGCAGGCACCGGGGCGGGATCAACTGATCCTGAGAATAGTGCTGAAGTAGCCATTGCTTGTCGTAAAAGGCGACTAAACTGGCTTAAACGATTGGGTTCATACTTTCCGGAACCCACTATACCGGATTTGGCCCTCATGTACATTTTTGGCTTTCTTGTAGTGAGAGTTGAGTCAGGCTATGCCCCATATATAAAAGTAAGATTAGCGCTAATCCTATTACTTTTAGGGGATGGGATAAATGATGCTGGTGTGGCGAGGGCCTAGCACCAGATCAGGTTGTTCTAATTTCAGGACTGAATATATATTTTGATTGTAAATATTGAGTTCTGAAGTTGGGATTTACCCCCCTTGGACAGGTGGATACGGGACACGACCCCGTTGACCCGTCTGCGTGTAGACTCCCTGAGGCTTGTACCTCTATGTCAGAAAAGCGGACGTTAAACCCTATTCACTCACTCACTCACTCACTCGTACCAAGAGTGTGGATTTTAGGAGCAACATTCATATCATTAAACAATTCGTATCTTGAAAATAATTCATAGTTCATACCAATAGAAGAATATCGTACAATCTGGTATAAAGCTTACGTTCCCATCCTGGTATTATCACCCGGCAAATGGTGCATGCTATAGTCCCTATGTACACCACCGCCTGCGCTTGCCAAGATTTGTAATTTATTTTCACGTCAAAATATTTGAATATTGTGCCTTAAATCAAGCAGCTTGATTGGCTGAGTCTGAGCTGCGTTGTAGCAATTTAGATTGCCAATAGATGTTCAGAAACGTTGACACATGGACAGGATTAATGCAGGCGTTTTTTTTTTTAGAAAATGATTAAGCTATTGTTCAAACTAAGGGTACCGCCTTGTCACCATCAGCATACAAACTCAGCAACTGTGGAATCGGCTTGCGCTCCGGATGCTAATTGGTTTTGACGACATTTAAATCCTATTCACGTAATTGAATTCTGAATACTCGGGCGGAAAACGGAAACAAAGATACCACAACGCCAGTTAGCAGATGGTCACATGATATCGCCGACAGCAGATAAACACGCGACTCCGTAAGTAACGACTGGCCGAGAACAATGCGACACAGTCGCCACCGTGGTGGTTCGTAACTGGCTCGCTAATTACGTGCATTCATTACCGATTACTGTTCAAACGCCGATAAAACTTTAGACGGGCCAGACAATCTAGAAGAAAGGTTACCACTTTGGTGGTGCATAAGAGGATACGATAATGTGTGCACATTATGCTAAATCCTCAACCGTATTATACATTTCGGGAATCAGACAAGTTGTAAAGACACGGCAATTGTAACAGACACATTAGAGGGATACTTGAATACATGAAGTGAAAGTGCACGTGACATTGACACTTTGCGGCTATAGCCGGTATAGTAATACAGAAGAGCCGCTCAAAACCGGACAACCAGAAAGCGTCAGTAGGCTTAATGTTGTATGTGTTCTTAATGAAATTGTGGCGTCTGTTCGTGATTACAAAGTCAACAAACGTGTCTCGCAGTAAAAATATACGTGGGATTCAGTGGTACGTCTCTAAACCAGACACCTGGGACCCCAGCCAATCAAACTGCCTTGTTTGCGAGTTGGGTCTGCTAATAATGTTAGAAGCGTTGAAATCTGGGCAAGATTAACGCGGGCGGTTGTGTAATAGAACCGCAGAATTACTGCCATACACCACCGCCTGCGCTAATCTTTCCACTATTTTAATTTATTTTTTATTTCGAACCACTTGACTATCGTTCTTGAAAATCAAGCAGCTTGATTGACTGAGCCTGAGCTGTGCTTCAGCTCAGGCTCCGCCAATGAAACTATTTGCTTGCGAGTGGAAAATTGGTAATCGATGTTCAGAACCGTACGCATCTGGGGGGGGGGGGGGCCGTTTCACTAAACTTCGTACGGCTAAAATGTTCGTAAGTGCAAATTATGATCACACTGACAATGTTTTCTTGTGAACAATTATGGGATTTTCATTTAATGAGCATAGGGTGCATATGCAGCCTATGCTCTACAAATGCAAATCCATAAATTAAAATTTCCAGACGATCCTAAATATGCACTTACGAACATTGTAGTCGTACGAAGTTTAGTGCAACGGGCCCCAGGGCAAGATTAACGCGGGTGGTTGTGTAGCGTCGACCTATCCACCATTATCCCTCTGTAAAGGATCACGGAGTAAACCGATATGGACATAAATCAATTCCGAACACAACTGACGGCAGTCGGACTATGTATGTGGCCTGTTATTAACTCTATATCAAACAGCAATGTTTGTTAACTTGAAACCAACTTGAGATCATCTCGAGATAAGCCATATTTTCAACTACTTTTCTCTTATTTCGTGGCAAAATCGTACACATTTCCGAGTTAGAAATACCCGTTTTGTTGTACATTGCTAACTAACGCATAACTTGTGTTATACTGGAGTGTGTGATGTTGCAGAAATACATATAAACCGCTAAGGAAATGATGTTTCTGTTACCAGCTACGATGGCTATCGGGGGATTAAAGCAGTTTGTCTTTCACAGGACCCTCCTTCATGCTTATAACCTTACACACTGAGATCACGAACCTGGGACCTTGACAAATACGGTCTGGCCAGCACCATCCGCCCAATTGCAGGTATATTTTTGATTTATCTGACGATCTCATTCGCGAATTGTTGCTAGAGCGGAGATGAAGCATGAACAGACAATGTGAATGTTTATTTCGAATTGAAATGCGTTGTGAACTGTACACTGGTATGTGTATGTACGACGGGCGTTATCACAAACCGTTGTTTTGGATAAATATTTAAGAATTTCAATGGCCATTACTGTATATGGTTAGGTGATAATTATGATATAGGGCCGTTCTCGTTACATGATAACCCCATATGGGTTACGCTGGCGAATAAAGGGTACCTTATGACGTTGGCAATCAGCGTAGCCCCAGATTAGACTGATCAGGGCCTACGCTGTTCGCCATTAAGTCACGGAAATAGGCTAACTACCACCAGTTAACAATTGGATTCGAATCCTACTAGATGTCTTTGCAAGAGGATGAATATCTACAATTCATACATATGAGACAAGCCATGTGATTTTGTATCTTAGAAGATAGGCGATTTTTCCTGAAAACTAGTCGCAGAAATTGTAAATTGACGTCGCATGTTGACGAAATTGTCATAGGAAATACGAAATTCCGACGCTTTTCATAGCCTTGCCTGAGTGAAATTGATGTGGAGGGAAAGACACTAGCGTGGAAGTTCTCTATTATCCTTAGCTGAAGAGGGACAACATGAAACTGTGTACGATTTCACATGATGGGTGACCTACATAGTCTTCAATGTCCTGACCTAACACGACACCATTGCTACCAGTTGGACACGCTTGGAAACACTATTCCCCACCCCCTGATCATGATATATGGCGAAATTTAAGGGGTACTACATTATGTATATTTGCTGGAACATGAGGCGTTTAACCCATATCATGCTAGATACTGTTTCACAAGTATCCAAATTTAGCAACATTTTTTTCTACATGTTCTTTGTTTCTCAACGAAAGTATAATTATTATGTTACCACTAACATTTTCATTGAGAAATGAAGAAAACGAGAAGCCACGTGATTTTGTACGTATAAGAATATGTGCGATATTTCGTGAAAGGTATTACGATACTTTCCGTGAATTGCGTCGAAATTTGACGAAATGTTCGGAGCAAATGCTATTCCTTGCTCCGAACATTGTGTCAACTTTCTACGTCATTTACAGAAAATATCCCAGTTTCTGTATATACTTTTCATGAAATATCGCGCATCTTCTGAGGTACAAAACATGGCTTGTCTCGTATATACATTGCGGGTTTCAGTTTTCAACTTGGCAATTGGTGTCACTGGATGAATGTAATGTCAACGCATATGATATCAATAACTCCTAACAATAATGTAGATTCACTTCGACTGCCTATATATTATAATAACAAATCACATATTCGAAATACCTATATGGAGCTCTGGTTATGTGGTTTTAATTCTTAGTCCTTGTCTATCGCATGATACAGCAAGTGAAGTGATTTATGTTTTTTCATAACCGACCCAGATTTCCGCCGATTTATAGCCACCCCATTCATATGCCCGTACAGACCGGTTTCGTGAATACTATAACAGACTGTGTCCGTATATCGTTGCGAGATTTGTTCCAGGTGGTTGTACGCAATGGCGGACGGTTAGTGACGGTTGTAAAAGAAGATTTGTAAGTAGTGTGTGGTTTTAATCAAGACGAAACTGATCTCATAAGTTTCGTCTTGATCAAATCCACACACGTCTTCATACCGTTCATGACACGGCTGTAATAATGCGCCACTAGATCGGATTTCGTCGGATTTGGCTAATATTCTAGGTGAATACATTGAATGGTTTAATATCATCATTTCAGCTCATGAATTTCAACAAAGCGACCTACTGTTCGGATGACGTGCTATTTATAGGCTGTGTCTATCAATGCTGAGCGACAAAATGAAATAGTACGCTTCCTGTATAGAAATGAAGCCGAGCTTTTATGCGAAACTATTCTCCTTAACCCTTTAGTAGTATAGAGGGAGTCAAAATGATACCACCAACGTTTGTAACGTTATTGAGCTGTATTGTAGCTCCCACCACCAACCAAAAGTTGGTGGTGGTATTGAATGATAAAAAGTGGTCTTGTAGTCCCAATTATATTGAACAGAAAAAAACAATACCAATTATACCACTATTATTAGAGAAAATTGATAAATTAAATTCAAAATGGGAATTTGAAACGTTTAATTTAAAAGACTGTGTCGAAGAAGTTTACGAAGAATACGGGGGTTATAGTCCTATATATATATTCTATAAATTGAAAACACTAGGCGATATCGAATATATGAAATATCAGCGTAATTTATTACGCTCCGAAAACGTTGCATTTACAATATTATACCGGCAATTATGCGAACTATGCAAGAGGCAAATACAAACATTAAGACGGATAATGTGTATCGGATATGAAACTAAGGTTTATTATATACAATTGTTAAAACCCAACGATTCGTTTACGAATATACATTTCTACGATATCGCTTATAAAGATATTGAAAAATTATTATTGAACAAGCACAACGAAAAAAAATAGCAAAATCCTCCACTCGTGCACACCCCCAGCGACTGGGTAGATTTCTTAGCCGGCTCCCAGCCACTGGGATGTTGGGACCTTTCTTAAGCCCACGCATCTGTTGGCTCACAGTCTAGTTTTACGGGTCGCCTTTAACCTCATTGCCAATTTTTCTTCGAAACGAATTCAGAGAAACCAGCGAAGTAAGGCGAGCCTATTTTGTGAATTTGGTTTCCGAAATTGCAAGCTCTTAGGCAGAAATCTTTTAGGCCGGCACCTTTCAGCTATGCAATTCCATCACCAAATTCACATATTTAGAGACTGCTATCATTAAACAGACGAGACGGACGTCATACCGGATCAACAACATGGCATGCACGAGATGAGTCCAATTGTTGAACGGCAAATAAACGTATATATACTCTCATCAGTTTGCTATACAACATACAAATGGTGTGCAAATTATAACTATTTATAAACACTTAGAGAGGTTCACGAATTTCCGGGATGGTTCGTTATTTAATTAATTTTGTAAAAATTATTAATAATTTAAAGCTGAACACCCCCTATTATTACAAAATTAATTAAAAAATTAATAAAATAATAATTAATATAAGAAAACAAATAAAAAAAAAACCACAACTATTTCCACCAACAAAGTTAGGTTTTGCCGGCGCGAGTTCGAGCCTCGGTGGGACCTAAAACTTTTTTCTTTTTTTTTTGTTACTGATTATTATGTTTACTGATTTAAATTGTTTACTGCACCAATATAATTAATTTTATAATTTTCTTAAAATTAATTAATAATTTTTACAAAATTAATTAAAAAATTATAAAATATCACAATTTCGGGATGGTGGTGCTGTAACATTTCCTCCGACTTTATTTCCAAGTTTTACCCTAAATTTATCCCAATCCGTACTCTCAATCTTGGGCATGGTGGCGTGCGCTTTGATTCTAATATCATTTTTTAATTCTTCATATCTCCCCATTTCCTCCACCACGGATTCAAACTTTAAATGTGATATTTCATTACCGGTCAACGCTTTGGACACTATAACGTCGATGCTATATTTCTTAGACCTGGCGAGAACGGATATTCTATCATGTTTTCTACATTTTTTCTCGAGTTTTCCACCAGCCACCCTACTTACCATACAAAGTACTCTAGATAAAACGGTAATTCCACTCAAAACCCCAGCCATTGGAACCGTTACAATTGTAGATAGCGTTGCAGCAGTCCCCGCACCACTCATTACAGATAAACTTGCCAGAACCGTACTAGATGCTTCAGCTATGTTCCTCGCGCGCTTATATTTTTGAGCGTTTCTTTTTCTATTTGTACATTCTCTAACTAAAATATATTGCAGAGCGACGATATTATCCAACCTAAAATCTAAACTTCTTTCGCCAATTGGATACAGTGTTGGTGGATTGGTATTGACAATTGGAAGCGTATTCGGAAGCGGTGATTCGTTCATGATTCAATTTTACAAATCAAGTTCAATTAACAATGTAACAATAGTGGAAGAACTCGCTGGGTCAGCGATTTTCGTAACGAAGTTAATGACACTACCTTCGGAAAGTCTAATTGGATAGTCACCGGCGAACAAAACCACCGATGAACTATCTCCAGCGAGTTTATTGACTCCAATTGCCCGTTCTTCCCCATCCAGTACGAGATTTATCATGACCGCGCCCACAGATTTACCATTAGCATTAACCGAGCAGACCGCCATTCGGAGAAGCGTACCTGGAGCTGTCATGGCGTATCCCCCATATGTATTGCTCGCTTTGGCACCGAACGAATATTCATAGAGCCCCTTATTCAATGGGCCCCGCTTCTCAGCCCAAACTGTGATGACACGTTTTTGTTTTTTCAATAACTTAAACTGCTCTACAGATGTAGTCAACAATCCGGCAAGCCCCCCGATAGAGGTATGGGCCTCAGCACGAATCTTTTCAGAGGTCTCCTCAAGTGCTTTGTTCGCGGCTCTACGAACACGTTTCAGTTTATCGGAAACATCCATAAACTCTGTATGGGCCTCTTTCCGAAATTTTGTTATTTTTCCGCCTAGTTCAGTAAGTGCTGCATGATCCTCTGAGCGCGACACCCTATAAGCCTCCGTAAGGGTCGCATGGTCTTTCTCAATACCCGTTCGGACTCCCTCAATTTCCACCCGGGCCTCTTCGCGAACTTGTGCAGTCACCATCAGGACGTCTACTCTAAGCTGTGCTATACTCCTTTGAATCCTGTTTGTGGCCTCCGATATAGTTTTATTGATCAGGGCCTTGGTTTTTCCGGTAGTTAAAAAGTCGCTCTCTGTCGGGATGAATCCCCCTTCTGTTGGTTCCAAATTCTTTGAATCTGTCACCCAATCCCGATTGGAATTGGAAGAACTACCTGGTTCGTATATACTCATAATTAATTTTAAGAAAATTATAATATTGGGCACCCATACTCAATTGGAAATTTCGAGAACGACCGAAATCGGGTAATAGTTATTCAACTTTCTCGCTTGATCATCAAGAATAGAGACCGTAAATTCGTGGATGTGCCCCGTTTCCAAAACTTTCATCTCTGGGTGTGGGAAGTCTAAGGTCATCGTCTCCCCAAAGAAACAGTTGCTGGCTTGCACGGTTTTCAGTAATGTGCTGGGGGATCCGTCTACCATGTTGTACGATGTGTTCACCCGATCCAAGTGCGCCCTGAGAGTTTTCGTGAAGGCGAAGTCCACCGGGTTATCACCGACGTACTCACCCGAGACAAACACTCCTTTATTTGCGGAGTATGTCTCTCTAAACCCGAGTTGAATACCTAACGCCGGGGAGACCACTACCTTACTATCTGGGTCGATGGTCATTGTTGTGAGCCCGGTAGCCTTCGAGATTGTGAGGTTCACTCTACCGCCAAGCTCTGAGGTGACAACATCTTTGAGCTGTATAAAACTCCATAGTCCGGGAGGCAGCTTTACCCCTACTTGTTGTTCATCCTTCACATAGTAAAACCCTTCACTCTTCCCCACATTCCGCCACCCAACCGTGAAGGTGATTGATCTGAGACCGACCCGGCATTTTCAGCAGCAGCTGTCGATTGACTTTTGAAGTTCACAACTCTCTTTCTGAACATTAGTGATAGTAGCAAACATAATAATATCTTTCAATGGATACCGAAGCATTTAGCTTTAATTCTAATGCAAAGTACAAAGTTGGTGGTAAATACACGCAAAAAGACGTTGTTAACCCCCTTGTACACCCAACTGTAACAGTTAGACCGGAAAGTGGCTTTACCACCAATTTCCCTAACATGTTTGAGAAATATGTAGTTCCAAAGACTACTAGTCAAGATGTAACACTAAGATGGGATTTTTCCCATATGAACTTCTGGCAGAACCAGCTAAATTTCGCTGTATGGTGCGCAACAGCCGGATGTGGAGTTTCCCATCAAGAGCATCTGACATCCAAGAATGTCATGCTCCGAAGTGTCTACAACTTTCATGTGTATTACACTATTAGGAGGATTCTCAAATAACTAGGTATTCCACTACCTCAAGACGACGGCTGGGATCCCATTTCCAGCACATACGACCGTAAGGAGTTCGAAAGATTGTGTAAAGAATTTGGGGTACCAAAAGACGCGGACTAGATACAGAAAGTATACACCCCAACCAACAGTTTAGGGTTAGTTCACCTTAAAGGCTTAGTTAGTGGTGAGCATCTTGATAAAGTGCCTGCATATTTCTCAGGGTTGTGGAGCGATCGCGGAGCTACCCCACCGCAAGTTAGAAAAATGGCAACATGGACTCAATATAATTATAAGTTGAATACGATGACGTTCGGTGATGAAGGGGTTGGAGGGCCTGCGTGTAAAGACGGTTATTGGCATTGGCTACCTACTAAAGTAGCCCACAATTTGTAATTCCATGTAATACTTACCAGTTTGCCATGGCAACCAATGTAGACCCAGATCAGACTGTACGACCGTGTAGTCTTATCTGGGATACACTGTCTGCCGTGACATCATTATGAACTTAAAAATTGACAAACAGCCTCCGTTACAATTTGTAATTCCATGTAATACTTACCAGTTTGCCATGGCAACCAATGTAGACCCAGATCAGACTGTACGACCGTGTAGTCTCATCTGGGATACACTGTCTGCCGTGACATCATTATGAACTTAAAAATTGACAAACAGCCTCCGTTACAATTTGTAATTCCATGTAATACTTACCAGTTGGCCATGACAACCAGTGTAGACCCAGATCAGACTGTACGACCGTGTAGTCTTATCTGGGATACACTGTCTGCCGTGACATCATTATGAACTTAAAAATTGACAAAACGCCTCGTGACCAATTTGTAATTCCATGTAATACTTACCAGTTTGCATTGGAACCAATGTAGAACAGATTAAGATGTACGACGTAAAGTTCTGGGATAACTGTCTGCCGTTCACATTATGAACTTAAAAATTGCAAACAGCCTCCGTTACAATTTGTATTCCTGTAATACTTACCAGTTTGCCATGGCAACCAATGTAGACCCAGATCAGACTGTACGACCGTGTAGTCTCATCTGATAAACACTGTTCTGCCGTGACAAGTCATTATAGAACTGTTAAAAATGACTACACCTCCGTTACAATTTGTAATTCCAATTTGTATACTTACCAGTTTGCCATGGCAACCAGTGTAGACCCAGATCAGACTGTACGACCGTGTAGTCTTATCTGGGATACACTGTCTGCCGTGACATCATTATGAACTTAACATTGACAAACAACCTCCGTTACCATTTGTAATTCCATGTAATACTTACCAGTTTGCCATGGCAACAGGGGTAGACCCAGATCAGACTGTACAGCCGTCTAGTCTCATCTGGGATACACTGTCTGCCGTGACATCATTATGAACTTAACATTCACAAACAGCCTCCGTTACAATTTGTAAAAACCATGTGAAACCTACCAGCTGGCCAGGGCAACCAGTGTAGACCCATATCAGACTGTACGACTGTGTAGTCTCGTCTGGGATACACTGTCTGCCGTGACATCATTATGAACCCAACATGATGAACAGCTGCCATTGGAATTTGTAAATATCATGTAAGACTTAATTACCAGTTTGGGATTTGAATATGATGATAACCATTGACTGAATAGTGAGCAATATGGACCTAGATCAGACAACACATATATGCAGGCTGATCTGGAGCCACATTGGTACCAGGTATCATAGCGCCCCTTTTACCAGTCAAACCCATGTATATTCAGCTAACAAACAATATTAGCAACAGTTAAATTTCAGATAGACCTATTATATATAGCTAACAAATAATACTAGAACAGATAAATTTCATACCAGTCGCAGGACAGGCCCATGTCATTTGATTTATGGTGACAACATTCTTACCCTGGAAGATTTGTTTTAAAATAGATCGTTTTACATATGAAGGCTGGATTGTACTTTACATTAATACTACAGTCTTGCACAGTTTTTTTTTGTTCACACCTTTTTACATCCCCCCCATTAGGTTCACGCACCCGCAGACTCTGTTGGAGTTAAATATGGTAAGGAAAAACCACCCTAAATAGGCAATGAGTGAAATAAAAATATTATCATTAAATTGTCAAGGAATAGGTCAACTTCCCAAACGCACTGATCTTTTTCAATACTTAAAAGAAAAAAAATATCACATATACTGTTTGCAAGATACCCATTTCACTCCAGGGGAAGACGAAAAATTTGTACGGACTAGGTGGGGTAATGATTGTTATTTCAGTTCATTTCGATCTAATGCAAGGGGAGTAGCAATATTATTCAATGGTAATTTAGACTATAAAGTACACCAGTCAAAATGCGATCCCAATGGTAACTTCATTCTACTAGACATCACTATTGAAAATAATAAATTTACACTTGTATGCCTGTATGGACCAAACTCAGATGATCCCCTTTTTTTCAGAACATATCAAAAGAAATTGATGAAATGAATAACGATTAAATATATTTTATGCGGAGATTTTAACCTTGTTTTGGACCCAGATTTAGACTATCATAACTATAAAAATATAAATAATAAAAAATCTAGAGAAAAATTATTAGAAATTATTCACGAAAAATATTTAATCGACCCTTTTAGAGAAAATCACCCCTAATGAGAAGGTTCACATGGAGACGACGACAGCCTTTTCAGCAAGCAAGACTAGATTTCTTCTCATCTCTGAAAATACTTTACCTTCAATTAAAAACTGCATCATTGAAAATAGCTACAGATCTGATCATTCACCTGTATTGTTAAGTTTACGTTTCAACAATTTTATAAAGGGAAAACCACTATGGAAACATAACAATTCAATGCTGAAAGACATAAAATTACATAAACATGATTAATGAAAAAATAGAAGAAATAAAAAATCAATATGCTATTCCAATATATAACCGAGAAAATTTACATGAAATACCAAATACAAACGAATTGCAATTCACAATTAACGATCAACTTTTTCTAGAAACACTTATGATGGAACTACGTGGAAAATCTATTTCTTATTCTTGCTTTATAAAAAAAAGAAACCAATCAAAAAGAAAAATCATTAACAGAACAAATATTAGACATGGAACCAGTTAAAGAAAGAAGACATGAATAAAATTGAAATTTTAAAATTAGAACTCCAGGAAATTCGTAAAATTAAAGTAAATGGTTCAGTTATTCGATCAAGGGCTCTAAATATAAATGAAGGAGAAAAACCAACAAATATTTCTGTGCACTCGAATCTCATAACTTTATAAGTAAAACAATACCAAAACTTGAAACAGAAAATGGCAAAATAATTACAAATCAGTCAGAGATATTAAAAGAAACAGAAATATTTTACACCAAAACTGTATAGCAATAAAGACACAGATACTTATAAAGATTTAGATTTGGATAATATTTTGGAAAATACGCATGTACCAAAATTAAATGAAACAGAATCAGAAAAACTAGAGGGATTAATCACAAAAACTGAACTAGCCTTTGCACTAAAAAACATGACGAACAACCGTAGCCCAGGTACAAGCGGATTTGCATGCGAATTTTATAAAATGTTTTGGCATAAACTGGGTGATTTCATTTGTAGGGCAATAAATTATAGCTATCAGAAGGGTGAAACTATCTATAACTCAACGGCAGGGTATAATAACACTAACCAATCCCAAAAGAAAATAAATCTCGACATTTTCTAAAAAATTATAGACCTATTTCATTATTAAACACAATTTACAAAATGGCATCAGCATCTATCGCTAATAGAATAAAAACAGTATTAGACAAATTAATAAATGGGGACCAAACAGGATTTATTTCAGGAAGATACATGGGGGAAAACACTAGACAGGTATACGACATTATGCATATATTGAAAAAAACAATATCCCAGGACTTCTTCTTCTTTATAGACTTTGAGAAAGCATTTGACTCTATATCGTGGAACTATATTCATAAAGTACTTCGTTACTTTAAATTCGGACCAAATATTAGGCAATGGATTACATTATTCTACAAAAATGCTCAACTATCAGTTAATCAACATTGTAACCTCTCACTTTTTTTTCAATACATCGAGGCTGTTGTCAGGGGGACCCACTCTCACCGTACATATTTATCTTATGCGCAGAAATACTTGCAATCAAAATACGCAAAAATCATAAAATTAAAGGAATTAAAATAAATGGAACAGAATATAAACTAACACAGTTTGCAGATGACACTAGTGCCTTCTTGGATGGATCAAGTGAATCACTAAATGAAACACTTAATGAACTGGAAATGTATGCCCATATGTCAGGACTTAAAGTTAATTTTGATTAAAACACAAGTTATTTGGATTGGGGCAAATTTTTTTAGCCAAGACT
>CM055273.1:68826-97239 GCA_029237695.1 Conchocele bisecta | reverse complement strand
GGCCATATAAACAATGAAAAAACAACATTTTTTTCGATAATATTAAATTGTATCAAAATTTAAGAATGAGCCTTCTTTTTATTTAGTAAAGATTGGTCCAATATTGATTTTATTACGAAAAATGTATTTGTCTATAGGAATTCAACATGGGCGAAAAGGAGATGGAGGAGCTAGGGGAGGAGTCAAAAATCGACTCCGAAACCTGGCTAGATATCTTGGAAATTATGTTTTTGCATTGTTTATATGGCCGTAAAAATTGGTCAGGTTTCGTGAAACAGACAGTAATAAGTCTATGCATTCCACTTTCCCCCACATTATCCACGTGACAGCAATGGCGTTTGTTTGTTGCTTACGTCTACTGAATTAAAAATGAGAAGTAAACGCGAAAACCGCTTTTGCAAGCTTCACTTCAAACGCGAGTGGAAGCATAACAAACAAGGTTCGGTAGTCGCCTCACTTGCGGTACCGTCGCACCTGGTTGAAATATACCTGTGATATAGATTACAGCTTGGGTCAGAATCAGAAACGGTGCCAACCGTTCCTTTCATTCCTTTCATCCCACCTGAAAGCATCTGTATTGTACGGAGCCCCGCAGGGGACGTAGAATTCATTTTTTTATTAATTCGTTCCCACGAAATAACATTCGTACCCTCAATTTAACAATTCGTTCCCAACAATTAGTTCCCTCAATTTAACAACAATTCGTTCCCACGTGGGAACGAATTGTTAAATTGAGGGAAAGAATTGTCATTTGTGGGAACGAATTGTTAATTCGAGGGAACAAATTGTTATATCGTGGGAGCGAATTGTTAATTCGAGGGAACGAATTGTTAAATTGAGGGAAAGAATTGTTATTGGGAACGAATTAATAAAAAAATCCATGTTCCCAGCGGGGCTCCGTCGTATTGTATTAAGTATCGAGTTACTTTACGATCATTGAATATGCATACATGTGCATACAATACACAGGTGACTGATGTATGAGTATTTTATTATATACGTACTTTCGTTTCCCGTTGAAACACAATGGAACGCAAGCAGTCAATATTGTTTACATCTGATATTGACGTCTCACGTGGTCATATTTGTCAGTGCCGGAACTACGTTTCACCTCATAAAATAGCTCCTTCTAAATCATCTTAAATGTGTTTACTCCATTTACAGTTTGCATATTTCTCGAGGCGCAGATAAATTGTCCGTAATAATAATACTTTACGTGTGTAAAATGTATTTTAATTATAATTGTATGTGGACATACGCCACTCGTTCTGTCGCGCAACGATATTGCGCTGCTAAAGTCGCGCACAAATAGTCTAATACAAGTATATGTGTCGTACCAAGAGTGTGGATTTTAGGAGCAACATTCATATCATCAAACAATTCGTATCTTGAAAATAATTCATAGTTCATACCAATAGAAGAATATCGTACAATCTGGCACAAAGCTTACGTTCCCATCCTGGTATTATCACCCGGCAAATGGTGCATGTTATAGTCCCTATGTACACCACCGCCTGCGCTTGCCAAGATTTGTCATTTATTTTCACGTCAAAATATTTGAATATTGTGCCTTAAATCAAGCAGCTTGATTGGCTGAGTCTGAGCTGCGTTGTAGCAATTTAGATTGCCAATAGATGTTCAGAAACGTTGACACATGGACAGGATTAATGCAGGCGGTTTTGTTTTTTGAAAATGATTAAGCTATTGTTGAAACTAAGGGTACCGCCTTGTCACCATCAGCATACAAACTCAGTCACTGTGGAATCGGCTTGCGCGCCGGATGCTAATTGGTTTTGACGACATTTAAATCCTATTCACGTAATTGAATTCTGAATACTCGGGCGGAAAACGGAAACAAAGATACCACAACGCCAGTTAGCAGATGGTCGGTCACATGATATCGCCGACAGCAGATAAACACGCGACTCCGTAAGTAACGACTGGCCAAGAACAATGCGACACAGTCGCCACCGTGGTGGTTCGTAACTGGCTCGCTAATTACGTGCATTCATTACCGATTACTGTTCAAACGCCGACAAAACTTTAGACGGGCCAGACAATCTAGAAGAAAGGTTACCACTTTGGTGGTGCGTAAGAGGATACGATAATGTGTGCACATTATGCTAAATCCTCAACCGTATTATACATTTCGGGAATCAGACAAGTTGTAAAGACACGGCAATTGTAACAGACACATTAGAGGGATACTTGAATACATGAAGTGAAAGTGCACGTGACATTGACACTTTGCGGCTATAGCCGGTATAGTAATACAGAAGAGCCGCTCAAAACCGGACAACCAGAAAGCGTCAGTAGGCTTAATGTTGTATGTGTTCTTAATGAAATTGTGGCGTCTGTTCGTGATTACAAAGTCAACAAACGTGTCTCGCAGTGAAAATATACGTAGGATTCAGTGGTACGTCTCTAAACCAGACACCTGGGACCCCAGCCAATCAAACTGCCTTGTTTGCGAGTTGGGTCTGCTAATAATGTTAGAAGTGTTGACATCTGGGCAAGATTAACGCGGGCGGTTGTGTAATAGAACCGCAGAATTACTGCCATACACCACCGCCTGCGCTAATCTTTCCACTATTTTAATTTATTTTTTATTTCGAACCACTTAACTATCGTTCTTGAAAATCAAGCAGCTTGATTGACTGAGCCTGAGCTGTGCTTCATTATTTCGAACCACTTAACTATCGTTCTTGAAAATCAAGCAGCTTGATTGACTGAGCCTGACAGGCTCCGCCAATGAAACTATTTGCTTGCGAGTGGAAAATTGGTAATCGATGTTCAGAACCGTACGCATCTGGGGGGGGGGGGGCCGTTTCACTAAACTTCGTACGGCTAAAATGTTCGTAAGTGCAAATTATGATCACACTGACAATGTTTTCTTGTGAACAATTATGGGATTTTCATTTAATGAGCATAGGCTGCATATGCAGCCTATGCTCTACAAATGCAAATCCATAAATTATTTCCATTTCCGACGATCCTAAATATGCACTTACGAACATTGTAGTCGTACGAAGTTTAGTGCAACGGGCCCCAGGGCAAGATTAACGCGGGTGGTTGTGTAGCGTCGACCTATCCACCATTATCCCTCTGTAAGGATCACGGAGTAAACCGATATGGACATAAATCAATTCCGAACACAACTGACGGCAGTCGGACTATGTATGTGGCCTGTTATTAACTATATCAAACAGCAATGTTTGTCAACTTGAAACCAACTTGAGATCATCTCGAGATAAGCCATATTTTCAACTACTTTTCTCTTATTTCGTGGCAAAATCGTACACATTTCCGAGTTAGAAATCCCGTTTTGTTGTACATTGCTAACTAACGCATAACTTGTGTTATACTGGAGTGTGTGATGTTGCAGAAATACATATAAACCGCTACGGAAATGATGTTTCTGTTACCAGCTACGATGGCTATCGGGGGATTAAAGTATTTTGTCTTTCACAGGACCCTCCTTCATGCTTATAACCTTACACACTGAGATCACGAACCAGGGGCCCGTTTCACTAAACTTCTTACGCTACGAACTTTCTTACGTCTACGATACTTTTCGTACGAAGTTCTTGCGAACTTCTTACGTGCGTTTCACTAACATGTGCGTACGAAATTTCTTAAGTTACGAACTTCTTAAGAATTCTTCAGTATTAGAAATCCATCAAGCCCTTTGAATGTAAACATCCGGTCCGACTTTGACAACCAGACGACAGCTGTTAAATCAACTGCCTTAGTCCAGCAAGTTGAAGACCAGGAAAGTGAATTGGACTGACACTGAGTGTCCCATCCACGGCGCCCAGGGTGTTCGGAATCCTGGTCACACAATAAAAGGCTTTTTTACAGTTGGCCAGGTCTTATTCCTCGGTTGGAAAACTGATGTTGTCCAGTCGATTATTGATGGCTGAGACAACATCATTAATACACCGAGAAACCGAACTCCTAGAGACACCGTGGATGTCGCCAGCCTCGGAGTAGAACTCACCCTTCGCTAGGCAGCGCAGGGTAACCAATGTCTGGAAAGTTTCAAATGCTTGAGTCTTTGATGATCTCAAATGTAATTTTTATTTGCTTTAGTTTCTACTGTGTAATTACTATATGGGGCATGGAGTTGCCGTATTGGCCATCTTAGTATATGCAATACATCTTGTGGCGTTTTACACATACCACAAATAATTTGACATACCCATAAATACAAGTTTGTGCAACGTCCCATTGGTTGTTTTCATCACACTTATATACAAAGTCTGATTTCCTATTACATTTAGGGGAAGGGGCCAAGTGGCTTTGGTTTGGTATGGACCTGGAACCAGATCGGGTTCTAATTTCAGGGCTGAATATATATTTGTTTCGATGTAAATATTCAGTTCTGATTTTGGGACCCCCCCCCCCCCACCCCCGAAATGCAGCAGGTTGAATACGGGATCGAACCAGTTGGCCAGGCCTTATATGACCTTAACCTGTTGTATAGCTTTCTGACATAATATTTATAGCACGATGTTGTCATATCTGTCTATAATGTATTGCACCACATTGTAATACTTTCTCTGTCATATTATTTGCTGTATGTGTCAAGCGGTCGAAGTGATGAAACTGTAAGATGGCTGTACATACAAAGATGGCGGAGATGGCAACTCGATGTACCATATAGTATACAGTAACAAAAAAAATGATATGACAACACATTACATACATATTACTTTTGAAAATATTTGATTCGTGTTTTCATCCATTTCACGCCTACACCACACTACAATTATAGTGAACCACTCCTCCTTAAACCACATTATATCAGGCTGCATTTGCTGGCTAACTGATCAGAAGGTAAAATTATAGTGAGTAACTACTCCATAAGCCACGTTATATAAGGCTGCATATGCTGGCCTAACTGATCAGCAGGTACAAGTATAGCGAGTCACTATTGTATAAGCCACGTTATATCAGGCTGCATTTGCTGCACTAACTGATCAACAGCTACAAGTATAGTGAGTCACTACTCTATAAGCCACGTTATATCTGGGTTGCATTTGCTGGCTAACTGATAAGCAGCTAAAGCTAGATAATCCGGTCTGTCTACGCATTAGGGCCCCTATAAGTGATTTGGGAAACTTACAAAAACTTCCAAAAAATAAACACACGAACAGACAGATGGACAAACCAACACTTACAAACAAAATAAACAGACAAACGGACGTACGATCAGTAGTGAGGGTAATGTATTACTAAGTAATGCCAAAAATAAACGGACAGACAGACAGACGGAAGCATAGGGCGAAACCTATAGGGCGAAATATGCACGGCCGATTTTATGGCGATGTTATTCATGAAATACATGTATGGCGGCCGTGACACTTGCGCTAAAAAATCTTCGTACGACAGCCCAATACCTATCACAGACTTACGAGGAAAGTTACGAACTTCGCAAGAAAGTTCGCAAGAAATTGACGTTAGTGAAACGGTAAAATGCGCCTAAGAAGTTCGTACGATAATTTCTTATCGTAAGAAGTTTAGTGAAACGGGCCCCTGGGACCTTGACAAATACGGTCTGGCCAGCACCATCCGCCCAATTGCAGGTATATTTTTTGATTTATCTGACGATCTCATTCGCGAATTGTTGCTAGAGCGGAGATGAAGCATGAACAGACAATGTGAATGTTTATTTCGAATTGAAATGCGTTGTGAACTGTACACTGGTATGTGTATGTACGACGGGCGTTATCACAAACCGTTGTTTTGGATAAATATTTAAGAATTTCAATGGCCATTACTGTATATGCATGAAATACTATAATGTTTATGGTTATGTGATATTTATGATATAGGGCCTTCTCATTACATGATAACCCCATATGGGTTACGCTGGCGAATAAAGGGTACCTTATGACGTTGGCAATCAGCGTAGCCCCAGATTAGACTGATCAGGGCCTACGCTGTTCGCCATTAAGTCACGGAAATAGGCTAACTACCACCAGTATAACAATTGGATTCGAATCTTACTAGATGTCTTTGCAAGAGGAAGAATATCTACAATTCATACATATGAGACAAGCCATGTGATTTTGTATCTTAGAAGATAGGCGATTTTTCCTGAAAACTAGTCGCAGAAATTGTAAATTGACGTCGCATGTTGACGAAATTGTCATAGGAAATACTAAATTCCGACGCGTTTCATAGCCTTGCCTGATAAACTTGATGTGGAAAGACACTAGCGTGGAATTCTCTATATCCTAGCTGAAGAGGACAACCTGAACTGTGTACGATTTCACATGATGGGTGACCTACATAGTCTTCAATGTCCTGACCTAACACGACACCATTGCTACCAGTTAGACACGCTTCAAACACTATACCCCACCCCTGATCATGATATATGGCGAAATTAAGGGGTACTACATTATGTATATTTGCTGGAACATGAGGCGTTTAACCCATATCATGCTAGATACTGTTTCACAAGTATCCAAATTTAGCAACATTTTTTTCTACATGTTCTTTGTTTTCTCAACTAAAGTATATTATTATGTTACCACTAACATTTTCATTGAGAAATGAGGGGGAAAACGAGAAGCCACGTGATTTTGTACGTTTATAAGAAGATGTGCGATATTTCGTGAAAGGTATTACGATACTTTCCGTGAATTGCGTCGAAATTTGACGAAATGTTCGGAGCAAATGCTATTCCTTGCTCCGAACATTGTGTCAACTTTCTACGTCATTTACAGAAAATATCCCAGTTTCTGTATATACTTTTCATGAAATATCGCGCATCTTCTGAGGTACAAAACATGGCTTGTCTCGTATATACATTGCCGGGTTTCAGTTTGTCAACTTGGCAATTGGTGTCCACTGGATGAATGTAATGTCAACGCATATGATATCAATAACTCCTAACAATAATGTAGATTCACTTCGACTGCCTATATATTATAATAACAAATTACATATTCGAAATACCTATATGGAGCTCTGGTTATGTGGTTTTAATTCTTAGTCCTTGTCTATCGCATGATACAGCAAGTGAAGTGATTTATGTTTCATAACCGACCCAGATCCGCCGATATAGCCACCATCATATGCCCGTACAGACCGGTTTCGTGAAACTATAACAGACTGTGTCCTATATCGTTGCGAGATTTGTTCCAGGTGGTTGTACGAAATGGCGGACGGTTAGTGACGGTTGGAAAAGAAGATTTGTAAGTAGTGTGTGGTTTTAATCAAGACGAAACTGATCTCATAAGTTTCGTCTTGATCAAATCCACACACGTCTTCATACCGTTCATGACACGGCTGTAATAATGCGCCACTAGATCGGATTTCGTCGGATTTGGCTAATATTCTAGGTGAATACATTGAATGGTTTAATATCATCATTTCAGCTCATATGAATTTCAACAAAGCGACCTACTGTTCGGATGACGTGCTATTTTTATAGGCTGTGTCTATCAATGCTGAGCGACAGAATGAAATAGTACGCTTCCTGTATAGAAATGAAGCCAGCCGAGCTTTTATGCGAAACTATTCTCCTTAACCCTTTAGTAGATAGAGGGAGTCAAAATGATACCACCAACGTTTGTAACGTTATTGAGCTGTATTGTAACTCCCACCACCAACCAAAAGTTGGTGGTGGTATTGAATGATAAAAAGTGGTCTTGTAGTCCCAATTATATTGAACAGAAAAACAATATCAATTATACCACTATTATTAGAGAAAATGGATAATAAATTACAATGGAAATTGAAAGTTTATAAAGACTGTGTCGAAGAAGTTTACGAAGAATACGGGGGTTATAGTCCTATATATATATTCTATAAATTGAAAACACTAGGCGATATCGAATATATGAAATATCAGAAAACGTTGCATTTACAATATTATACCGGCAATTATGCGAACTATGCAAGAGGCAAATACAAACATTAAGACGGATAATGTGTATCGGATATGAAACTAAGGTTTGTTATATACAATTGTTAAAACCCAACGATTCGTTTACGAATATACATTTCTACGATATCGCTATTGAAAAATTATTATTGAACAAGCACAACGAAAAAAAATAGCAAAATCCTCCACTCGTGCACAGCCCCAGCGACTGGGTAGATTTCTTAGCCGGCACCCAGCCACTGGGGTGTTGGGACCTTTCTTAAGCCCACGCATCTGTTGGCTCACAGTCTAGTTTTACGGGTCGCCTTTAACCCCATTGCCAATTTTTCTTCGAAACGAATTCAGAGAAACCAGCGAAGTAAGGCGAGCCTATTTTGTGAATTTGGTTTCCGAAATTGCAAGCTCTTAGGCAGAAATCTTTTAGGCCGGCACCTTTCAGCTATGCAATTCCATCACCAAATTCACATATTTAGAGACTGCTATCATTAAACAGACGAGACGGACGTCATACCGGATCAACAACATGGCATGCACGAGATGAGACCAATTGTTGAACGGCAAATAAACGTATATATACTCTCATCAGTTTCCTATACAACATACAAATGGTGTGCAAATTATAACTATTTATAAACACTTAGAGAGGTTCACGAATTTCCGGGATGGTTCGTTATTTAATTAATTTTGTAAAAATTATTAATAATTTAAAGCTGAACACCCCCTATTATTACAAAATTAATTAAAAAATTAATAAAATAATAATTAATATAAGAAAATAAATAAAAAAAAAAACCACAACTATTTCCACCAACAAAGTTAGGTTTTGCCGGCGCGAGTTCGAGCCTCGGTGGGACCTAAAACTTTTTTCTTTTTTTTTGTTACTGATTATTATGTTGGGTTAGTGGTGCTGTAACATTTCCTCCGACTTTATTTCCAAGTTTTACCCTAAATTTATCCCAATCAGTACTCTCAATCTTGGGCATGGTGGCGCGCGCTTTGATTCTAATATCATTTTTTAATTCTTCATATCTCCCCATTTCCTCCACCACGGATTCAAACTCTAAATGTGATATTTCATTACCGGTCAACGCTTTGGACACTATAACGTCGATGCTATATTTCTTAGACCTGGCGAGAACGGATATTCTATCATGTTTTCTACATTTTTTCTCGAGTTTTCCACCAGCCACCCTAATTACCATACCAAGTACTCCAGATAAAACGGTAATTCCACTCAAAACCCCAGCCAAAAACCCCAGAATTGGATACAGTGTTGGTGGATTGGTATTGACAATTGGAAGCGTATTCGGAAGCGGTGATTCGTTCATGATTCAATTTTACAAATCAAGTTCAATTAACAATGTAACAATAGTGGAAGAACTCGCTGGGTCAGCGATTTTCGTAACGAAGTTAATGACACTACCTTCGGAAAGTCTAATTTGATAGTCACCGACCGCGCCGACAGATTTACCATTAGCATTAACCGAGCAGACCGCCATTCGGAGAAGCGTACCTGGAGCTGTCATGGCGTATCCCCCATATTTATTGCTCGCTTTGGCACCGAACGAATATTCATAGAGCCCCTTATTCAATGGGCCCCGCTTCTCAGCCCAAACTGTGATGACACGTTTTTGTTTTTTCAACAACTTAAACTGCTCTACATATGTGGTCAACAATCCGGCAAGTCCCCCGATAGAGGTATGGGCCTCAGCACGAATCTTTTCAGAGGTCTCCTCAAGTGCTTTGTTCGCGGCTCTACGAACACGTTTCAGTTTATCGGAAATTTCCATAAACTCTGTATGGGCCTCTTTCTAATGCTAATGTGTGGTGCTAACATAATATCACGGTCACACTTCGGTATCATACGAACACATTATAATTTGTTAGTACCGCGCGAAGTCACAAACCAGTAATTAATGTAAAGATAGTTCTGTGCCGGGCTGGTTTAAACGAAATATTTAACATGAAATTTAGCCACCTAGCACTGCGGTGAATACACCTATCTATGTGTATTAATAATTCTATAACAGGATAAGACGGTGTAATGTATTTTGCCGTAAATAATGTCCAAAGCGATTCTGAAGACTTATTTATGCCTAAATGTTAATTTACTTGCATACGGGTGATATTATAATGATCTTAATGTGGAATTGATGTGATACATTTTTCTCACGAAATTTGCGTGGAGGTGTTGTTTGTGAAAAGCCAAAAGTCAGAATGTATCAACAGAAAAAAATCGGGGTTCTTTTATACCCATAGGTTGGTCGGCGGCCAACGGCCACTAATTTGTGGTCGCAGCGGCCAACGGCCAATTGTCGGTTACAACGGCCAACGGCCAATAATTTGTGGTCACAACGGCCACTTTTGGGTCGGAGCGGCCACTAAAAGTTGGCCGCTCACGTGAAGATCTCGAGACCGGCCAGAAAATACTGGCCGGGCTCGTGAACGACCCAAAGCAATTGGCCGCTGACGTATACGTTGCCAGGGCGATCTCTTGAGCGACCAGACACTATTGGCCGCTCGCGTGCGGTCTACAATATTACAAACCGCCAAACTCGCCTGTTACGAAACGCACCAAGACACATATTTCATCGATAAAGACAGATAATTAATAAGTAATACATTTCTGAAAGTACAAATAAACCTATGATTATATACCAGAAAGGCATTGTTGAAAGAACGCTTCATTGTTGGGCTTTGAAAGTCACTTCGTTTCGTCAAATTAACAATCCCAGAACGCAACGAACAAGATGGCTGACGCAATGTGGATTATTTATATTGATGAGAACGAAGGCACGTTTTCTCAATTAAATTGCTCTCTGGGATGGTTAGGTGTGGGCCATTTGACGAAATGATGTGGTTGAAAGCAAATTATCTGACAGCAAGCGTGGTTTTGCATCTAAGGCTAAAATGATGGACTTTGGAATGACTGAATGTTGAACACGGATACAACAGGTGCGCAAATTGGAAGCATGTGATAGTGACAATGAATTCAGACAAGACCGTGATGTGTTAACGTGTGTGCTGGGTCTCAGTACGAATTCCAGGCGCACACACATACCTACACTTCACTGCTTGTCATATCGACATAACAAGAAATATAATTTACAATATAGTCAAGAGTGTTAGAAGTTCCTGAGGTTCACATCAACACTGATGGACAACTTAATAATGGGAGGTAAGTCACATATGCCGGTGCATATCAATATTTAGTTTCACTGAAAATATGTCTTCGAGTCAATACGGTCGCAAACTCAATCCATACAGCAGACTGCGTGAGCCCCTCGGGGCAAAAGGCGTGAGACAGAGTGTCGTTATTACGAACAACCCATCGACGATCGACCAGAACCAGCAGCTCTTAGTCCGCTTCCCCAACCTCGGAGCTAGCGACGTCATTGTGCCGGGGACTGTTCGCCTCGCTTTCACTATTTCGCTGACGTCGACGGACGCGGATCGAACCGTTCGTTCCAGAAACCTGGGTCGCGCCATCGTAAGAAGACCATGGATAAAGCTTTCTGGTAAATGAGGTGTTGTCGATCGATGACAGCGGACGCTACCATTGTTATCAGGGACCTGTGAAGACGGCGCAAGTGCGCGAAAACGCGCCTATCAGGGTATTGACACCAGCAAAAATAAGAACGTAACCAAACTTAGAATCGGGTGTTAACAAGGCAGATAACAACGCGAGTGACAACGCGATCGCGGCCGCTTATGACAACCGCTTCTACATCCCGCTCGACTTTGGGTTGCTGGAGAGTCACATGCCCTACTATCAGAGTGCTTTGGCGGACCGCCTCGAATACGAACTAACGTTCAACGACTACGGCCGAGCTCTCATAGCCACCGACATAGTATCGACGTTTACGATCGACAATATTTCGCTGGAGTACGACATGGTCACGATGCCCGAACTCGCGCGATTAATCAGATCCCAGTATGCCGGGCGCGTTGCTATACTTTACGACCGAGTTCTTCGCCACCGCAAGATGACGAAAGACAAAAGCGACGCATTGTGGAATATTAACGTCAACGTACCCGCCCGCTCGATGAAATGTACACTGCTGTTGTTCGAGGATGCTCGGTTGCGCTCGGTGCTAGAAAAACCAGACAAATTATATAACCACAAAATCACAAAGGTAGAGGTGACGATTGAGGGAGTCCCCAATCAACTCTACAGCGCGGGTCTTCGCGCACACCAGCAGTGGGATTAAGTCAGAAAGCAGTTTTCTGCCGGCTCTAAGCGCTCCCCGGAGGTTGCCGCGGTTGCAAAAGACCTGCAGCTCTCGGACGTCTCCCTCGCGGAGTTCCTGACTACCAAATACGCGTTATGACTAGACATGCGAACCAGCGACGACTACCAAATGCACGGTAGTGGACGCCAAGTTGAGAACGCTAGTGAGGGTGTGACGATCCAGATAACCAAAGAGGCGGATGGAGATGGGCCATTGAACGTGTACTTATATATAATTACAGACGCACAACTCAACATCGAAGATGGTCGATACGTCTCAGCACTCTACTGATTTAATAAACAAATCATCTAACGATTTATTAATAAATCAACACCAATTCACGATTGGAGATTTAACTCTACCTTCAAACTATAAAGTTTGTGATGCCCACTCTGCCATAATATGTGGGCAGGCAGGATGCGGAAAAACGGTTTTCATCATCGACTTACTCGAGGGGTCCTACCGCAATGTCTTTCGACACATTGTGATCCTGTGTCCCACTGTGCGGCACAACGATAATTATCAGCGACGCCCGTGAATATGGACCGACCCTGAGGTATACGTTATTGACCACGGTGATAGGCTTCACGATTGGCTGCGTGGTTTATACCACAATATTCAGGCGAGCCCACCTTATACTGATTGACGACTGCTCGGGCCAAGGGCGGCGTATGACCAAAAAGAGGGACATGCTCTCCGAGCTGGCATTTTCGGGCCGCCATGCGGCGCAAAGCGTATGGATCTCCACTCAGAAGTACAACGCCGTCCTCAAGGATCTGCGCGAGCAAACGAAATGGGTCGCCCTCTTTCACTGCAAGGACCGAGACTCATTCGATGACTGTCTTCGAGAGAACGACGTTATCCCAACGCGCGAGGAGCGCCTGGAGGTTCGACAGATACTTTCGGAAACTATGCACGCCAAGCTTCTGCTAAAGACTGATCAACCCACAAATTATGAAGTTATCAATTAATGTATTACAAAATAATAAGCAATTGCTGAACAATGCTTAACAAATACTTAACAATGCTGAAGAAATGCTTAGCAAATGTTGAACAAATGCTGAACAATGGTTAACAATGTTAACAATGTTGTGCTCCGCTGCGAGCTTTGTTGCGAGCATAACGGTGATCATAAGTATCGGGTGGTGCGCTTGGCAATATGTTAGACTTATTAGACTTGTCAGAATAGTTAAATTAATTTTAAGAAAATTAGCAATAATGAACTTGCGACGAACTTCTCGATCAGCTAATGGAAGAAACACTCGTGCCGACTGCCGACACAACTGCCGACACGATATATTTCCTGAAAGAGCAATCGGGGATTGTAACGGCTGCCGGCACGGTCCTGAAAGAAAATGAACACGCGGCGCGACGCGAGCGGCTAGCTGCGCTGGTTGCTGGGGGACAATCGGAGCATTATCTCGGTAGGCGTCTCTCAGTTTGTCAGGTGGATAAGATGTCAGATGTGGAGATTGATCAAATGTATGCGCGATACGAATCCAAAATTGGGGGCAGAGATGACAACAACTCTTGGATCGGCGGCTATTCATTTGTACGCTACCATTGTTAGTATACTTCTCCCTTTACCAAACACCGCGGGGTTGATTCACGATCTAGAGACTGACCCTTTTATAGGACACACTCTTAGAACAGCCTGTTGCTCAATTTATCACAAGTTTGGAATGTACTGAGCTCCGCTGACAACCGCGTTGACCACGGGTAAACACTGTCAATTTGGACATATATGCCCACGAACTATAAGCTCAGAAAATGATGACACAAGACACACCTGCGAGAATGACGGAACCCTCAACACCCAATCGAGATTGGATGAACCCGATTGCTCCAACCCAATCGAAATTGGAGTTGAACCCGATTGCACGATATAAAAAACCAAAAAGAAAAGTTAAACAAGATAAAATACTCGCCGAGCTTCGAGAGGCCAAACGGTTGTTGCAATCCCCGATTGCTGTTGAAACAGCAAAACACCCGTTGGCAGCTGTTTCTCCCCAAATCCTTACAATCGCGATTGGATTGGAACAGGAAGAGCAATCCCCGATTGCTGTAGCTCCTACCCCCTATTACCTCAACATTGTTGAACCTTATTGGGAGATCGTCCCGTGGGTTGTTGGTGGTGGTCTGACAGTTGTGGGCACCCTGTGTGTGCTCAAATACCCCCTATTACACCAATCCAGATTGGAAAAACAACCCCCATCATTTCACGAATTGGAGTTGGAGGCGGTTCCGAAGAAAGTTACGAAACCGATTGCGCCCCATTTAAACATTGATCGCGATCCCTTTTATATGCAATAATTATAGTTATCAACAATGGCTGAAAACGATGGTAAAATGATAGTGAATGCGCTTTATAACGGCGTGGTGATATCGGGTTTCAGTATCGGGTATACTCAACTATTTAAGATGGTCTTAGGAAGGCCCACTCCCAAATTAGAATTTACTGTGAAAGACGCCTGGCTCGTGGCCTTATATATAATGGCCGCAGTTACGACTCGAGATTATCTAATTAAAGCTGAAATTCTACCCTCTAATATATGGAAATAATGGCTTCAATCGCAGTAATAGTAGGTGGTGCGCTTGTAAACGCATTGGCGTTCAGCGGTAGCAACTTTCTATTCTCGAAAATGAGAAGCTCGAACGTGGATGAGGAGCGCAAGCGTCACGATTTAGCTGTAGAACAACTCCAGAGCGCAAAGGAAGTATGGTCGAAAAAACGAACCGCCCATCTGGACTGGATCAGCGAAGAGCTTCGCCGCGAGAATCACGCCGCGCAAACTTTCCAGAACGTTGAAGAAGCCAACCGCGAGTACGCGCTGGCATATCCGCAGAAAAGTCTCGCGCCGCTGGATCCCGAGCCCCAACTTTCAGATTACTATGTACCGTCAGAGGTCAAAAAGACCGCGAGATCGTCGTGGGAATGGGTGTGGTGGGTCTCGTCGGCTATTATATCCAATCGAGATTGAAATAAGCAAAAGCAATAATTATTTTCAAACTTTTTAAATATATATATATATATATAGAACGATGTTAGTTGACGAACGTTTATTTTGCTATGATCGATGTAGGCTACACTGCCCTTAAACACTGTTTAGCTGGCGCAAAGGGTATGATTCGTCTGGCCCAAGATTCTCTCGAGACGTGGCGCGAGAACGAAAAAGCCTTTCGCAAAGTGGATGTTAGATTCCTCCATCAACTCCCAATCGAGATTGGATGAATTAGATTCCTCCGAGTTCCTTCAGAACTTAACCTCCAATTGTGATTGGGGTTACAGCGACAATCGCAATTGTACTTCCAACAAAGGTTTATTATTAACGACGCAGTTACCGGACGATCTGGTGAGGGCATGTTGGAGATTGTCCGATCTATTAGAATACTTCGCATACGAAGAACAGGCACAAACTTGATACCAAACTATCGGTTCGCCTAGCGCGCAAGCTAGCAAACGCATACTACAGCCCCCGCGGCTACTGGAAGGGACTCGCGGCCATCAAGAACCTCGCGGCGGCGACCAAGGAATGGCTCAAGAAGCAAGCCTCTGGCAGAATCGTATTTTTTACCCGCTCCTCACAAATAAGTTCCGCGCCCGCAAATTTCGGTGACCGTGCCGGTGCCCCGAACCAAGTTCACCAAAGCAGATCTCCTTTTTGTTTTCAACCCTCACGACTCGGGCGTCGGTCGCAAAACGTACAAGTACGCACTGACAGTCGTTGACGTAGCGAGTCGCTATAAGGGGGCTGAGCCACTGGCTACGAAAGAGTCTAAGGAGGAGGCCGAGGCTCTTTCCCGAATATAAAGAGGAGTCCTCTCAATTGGCCGAATCTTCTCCAGGTCGATCCCGGCCGCGAGTTCATGGGCGCGGTCTCTCATCTATTGTCTAAACACAATGTTTCTGTCAGACGCGGCCGCGTCAACATCCACCGAGACCAGGGGATCGTGGAGCGGTTCAATCGAACCCTGGCGGAGAGACTGTTCGGTCACCAATATGCCAAAGAGCTTGTAGGCCCTCATACGCGATCGACGGAGTGGGTGACCAGGCTACCCTCCGTGGTCTCTGCACTGAACGGCGAGGTGACCAGATTGATCGGTAAGAAACCCGGAGATGCTATCAAGGCAAAAACGGTGTCACACAAACCATCCGCCATCTCGCGCGGGCGCCCCGTTGGTTTAGCGGAGAAAAGCCTTGCATTGGATGTTGCCGTCCGGTACCTCTATCAACCGGGAGAGCTCGAAGGCGGTCGCCGCCGTCCGACTGATCCCGTGTGGTCTCTCAATGTATATCATCTAGATCGATCTATTACCAAACCCGATGAGCCCGTGCTCTACTATTTGGATGATGGTCCATCTCGCGGGTTTGTTCGCGAAGAACTTCTTATGGTGTCTTTAGATTGATTTATTAATAAATCGTTCATAACACCGTCTTTCATTTAAATCCTCTATTTTGTGCTACATCTACAATGTGTTTTCATCTTCTGTAGTTTCGGTTAGTACTCGTTTATATCTATCCCAATTTAAATTGTTTGTTCTCTTGGACATTCCTTTCGCAGAGTTTTTATTGACAGAATTAAATTTTTCTACAAAATAACACTTACTAGATAGCGCTATCGGTCTATCTCCTCTAAATTCCATTTTGAAAAGCCCGGGCTCTCTTTCACTCCACTTATTCCAAGCCAACCATTTATTTTTTTTATTTTTCAAACTCGTCTAGTAAGTTAGGTCTAATCAATTCCTCTATTGTTTTTCCAATAACTCCTATATACATACTATCCGTGTCTATCTGTATTAATTCAAAGTCTTCTCTTTTTACGTGTTTGTCTAGAAATTCGTAGTAAAATTCCAACATTCTCAATTTAGCGAGTTGATAAACCGCTATTCCACAATTGAATGGTTTCTTTACTGAGCACCGGGGTTTTCGGGAATATATTTCGTACGCATCTCCTATCTCTTCCAACTCATCAAAATACGCGGATCATAATGCTTTGTCAACACAGGTTTCGTCTTGTGTATATGTCATATTTAAATGTCTCTCTGTTGCCTCTATCATTTTTCCACAACACGAGTTTCCTAATAATTTCATTATATCGGCTACTGGTTTCTTATTTGGTTCTACATCACCCGTTCGTCTTGCGGCTGCAACTTCTTTTGCGAACCATTCGAATGGTTTTCCACTAATATAATCTATAACACGATGAACTCCCGTTATTTCTAGACCGTGTTTTAAATACCATTTCATTAACGGTGCGTACAGCAATACTTTAGTGGCGGTCATTGATCCCACTAATTTCCTTCCATTTCCTCTTGTTCTGCCAGTATCTTCCAAATATTTTATCATGTGTTCTGGAACCTCATCAACATCTACTTCTCTGTTTATAAAATGAGGAGACATTTCAGAAAACTTATCCACCAAGTAGCGGGGAACTTCTATGTCCACCTTCCGCAAACCCAAACAGTCTCCGGATAAAATCCTTTTACT
The DNA here is from genome assembly GCA_029237695.1 of Conchocele bisecta. Classification (NCBI taxonomy): domain Eukaryota; kingdom Metazoa; phylum Mollusca; class Bivalvia; order Lucinida; family Thyasiridae; genus Conchocele; species Conchocele bisecta. The sequence goes on along the minus strand of CM055273.1, from coordinate 79,619 downwards.
ACTAAACTTTTTAATAAGTTTAGGGTTATGTGGGGAATCTATATGATGTATAGTTTCTTTTCCACACGGCATATCTTTATTTAACGTAGATAAACATAACGCGTTTGCATCGTACCCCAAAACAGCATTGCAAGGTTTGGAACCGACTCTAATATTTGAAACACCGGCTTCTGCATATCGTGTAAATACTATTGATGGACCGCCAACTAGAGCGTCTTTCATCATTTCGTATGTTTCTTCTGTTGGTGCATATAGAGCATCCTCCGGTATAATCGTCTTTGAAGATTTTTGTTCTTTAATGGTTCCTCTCCATAAATATTGTATAGCTACTCCAGGTAGTGTTACCGCATCTTTGAAAATATCCACACCTCTGTGTTTATAAAATTCACACATTTTTTCTATCGCTTCTAGGAACGGTGCTACATCTAAATCGTTATAATATTTCAACCAATCTCTGAAAGTTTTCATATTCTTTTCTTCGAAAAATCTACGACATTTACTTAATTCTGTTTCATCTATTAACATTTTCCCAGATAGTTTGGGATACCAATTCTCTATATCAGGCAGTCCTGGGTAATCCAGTTTGTCTGGAGAATCAACCAACTCGTAAGGAAAGAAAGATTTCTGTCCTTTGCAGTCGTAGGCTTTTATCCAACTATCGTAACTTACACCCGGTCCTAGGTAAATTATTACATCAATAAATCTAAACTCTGGAGTAAATAGAAATATTGTTGCGTTTGCCCGTTTTCCGACCATTACTTTCTTTGTTGTTGATGCCAGTTCGCCTAATAGGTATTTCTTTATTAAGTTTATATCGTACTTACTACTGTTAAAACCTATAACCGGTACTTGCTCTATCCACTGTTCGATCTGTGTAACTTGATTTTTACGTAAATGTTCTGTATTAAACCCATATCTCAACCATACTTCTTCTCTTATAGCTTTTCCCCTGACTTTCAAATCTTCTACGATTTTTTCTATATGTTTTGCAGGATCTTTATCACAAATATGAGTTGCTGTTCCTGAGAAATTATCTCCTATACTAACGCTTACCGGAACGTGCTCAGCTTCGTACTCTAAACTATTACCTAGCGTTTTAAATTCTGGGTTGAGACACGCCTCAAAATCATATACTATCTGATATGGATAAAGAGTAGTGTCGAAACCGATCTTTATGTCTTTACCCGTTCTTTGGAATTCGCATTCCCACATAACTACTAGGTTGAATTCTTTGCTTCTAATAAATGTATCTCTTCTCATAGTGGATACGCGTTCTTCTTTTCAGTAGTATAAAGGGAGTCAAAATAATACCACCTTAGGTGTTATAATATTCAGCCCTTTATACTACCCCCACCACCCCCGTAAAATTCAAAATTGGTTAACGAGAAAATTGTATCCGACAGCAAATTTATGAATTTTGTAGAAAATAATTTTGAAAAGAGTGATACCACCTCCAACCAAAATTTGGTGGTGGTATTGAATGATAAAAAGGGTCTTGTAGTCCCAATTATATTGGAAATTGAACAGAAACACACTACCAATTATATTAGAATTATAACAAAATGGATAATACAATACAATGGGAATTGAAAATGTTTAATGGATGTGTTGAAGAAGTTTATGAAGAACACGGGGGTTATAATCCTGTATATAAATTCTATAAAATGAGAACACTAGGCGATATCGAATACATGAAATACCAGCGTAATTTATGACGCTCCGATAAAAACGTTGCATTTACAATATTATACCGACAATTATGTCAACTATACAAGAGGCAAATACAAACATTAAGACGGATAATGCGTATCGGATATGAAACTAAGGTGTATTATATAAAATTGTTAAAACCCAACGATTCGTTTACGAATATACATTTCTACGAGATCGCTTATAAAGAAATAGACAAAATTATTATTGAACAGAACTAATTAATTTATGTTGTAATCACAACACCAAGCAGATGACATGTTCCAATTACATATTTTGTTTATGAACATACAAATTAGGGTGTACCACCTTCCACATATTAAGTGTCCATTTTAGAGAGATTTACACGATACATCTTCCGGGATGGAAACATAAACACACTGTAATATATAATACACACACGGCTATTAATAACCCGAGCGTATTTATCCTTATCGATGGTATGTAAACGGGCTATCGATTTACACAGGTGGTGTGTACACAGTTTATTTATAAACACTTAGTGATGGTTATATAGTTCACGAATTTCCGGGATGGTTCGTTATTTAATTAATTTTGTAAACAATATTTAAAATTTAAAGCTGAACACCCCCTATTATATAGAAAACATATTAATTAATTAATATTATATAGAAAACATATTAATTAATAATTTTTACAAAATTAATATAATATTTCCACCAACAAAGTTAGGTTTATATACGAGAAATAAACACAGTTCAGTGTCGGGGACGCCGGCATTAATATATCAACAATGAGATAGGTTTCGCCACATGACTTCACTCTGACCGCTCTACACATTTATAGCGGATGGAGGTAACGAAGAGGAGGGGTTCCGCGGTATCGGTCCAATGATGGGGTGGAGGAGATGTGAGCGACACATCCACTAAGCCAAAAAAACGAGAAGAGAAGAGATTTAAAGTGAAGGCTTAGTGGGATGGGCCCAGAAGGGTTTTGCTCGGTGGGACCTAACATTTTTTTTTTTTTTTTAAATTGTCAATAATTTTCTTAAAATTAATTAATAAATTGTTTACTGCACCAATATAATTAATATGAAAAAATAATTAATAATGTTTACAAAATTATAAAATATCACAATTTCGGAATGGTGGTGCTGTAACATTTCCTCCGACTTTATTTTCATGTTTTACCCTAAATTTATCCCAATCAGTACTCTCAATCTTGGACATGGTGGCGCGCGCCTTGATTCTAATATCATTTTTTAATTCTTCATATCTCCCCATTTCTTCCACCACGGATTCAAACTCTAAATTTGATATTTCATTTTCGGCCAACGCTTTGGACACGATAACATCGATGCTATTTTTCTTAGACCTCGCGAGAATGGATATTCTATCATGTTTTCTACTTTTTTTCTCTAGTTTTAGTCCAGCCACCCTAATTATCATACAAAGTACTCCAGATATAACTGTAATTCCACTAAAAAACCCAGCAATTGGAACTGTTACAACTGTAGATAGCGTTGCATCAGTCCCCGCACCACTCATTACAGATACGCTTATATTTTTTAGCATTTATTTTTCTAGTTTAAAATTTCTCTAACTACAATATCCTGCATAGCGACGATATTATCCAACCTAAAATCTGAACTTCTTTCGCCAATATCATCAATATATTGGTATTTTACAAATCAAGTTCAATTAACAATGTAACAATAGTGGAAGAACTCACCGCGTCAGCGATTTTCGTAACAAAGTTAATAACACTAGCTTCGGAAAGTCTAATTGGATCGTCACCGGCGAACAAAATCACCGCAGAATTATCTCCAACGGGTTTAGTGACTCCAATTGCCCGTTCTTCCCCATCCAGTATGAGATTTACGACGACCACGCCCACAGATTTACCAGTAGAATACAAGTATTGGACTGGTCATAAATACCATAAGCCCCATTTATGCAGTCGGAGTCACAGATCAGTAGCCGATTTCACCAACATTTCTAAGCATTTCTCCCTCAAAGTGTACTTAGCAAGATAAGTATACTTTGCAATTTTGGTGAATTACGCTACAGATGCTCGGCTGGACACAAAAGTCATATTCTTGAGTTGTGGATGTGACTGGAGAAATGGGGCTTATGGGATTTGTGACCAGTGTAGCTCCTGATCAAATAGCACGCTCCTGTAGCCTGATCAGTCTATATTGCTTGTTAGAAGCATTATAGGTGTTTCATTGATGGAACGGCGAACAGTGCAGATCCTGATCAGACTGTGCGGATGCACAGGCTGATCTGGATCTACACTGGTCGCAAAACCCATAATCCCCATAGGAGGCCGTGACTGGAGAAATGGGGCTTATGGGATTTGTGACCAGTATTGCTCCTGATAAAACTGCACATTTCTGTAGCCTGATAATGATCATCTCTATCTTGCTTGTTAGAAGCATGACGGGGGTTCAATTGATGGAAGGGTGAACAGTGCAGATCCTGATCAGACTGTGCTGATCTGGATCTACAATGGTCGCACAACCGACCTAGGAAAAGCAGCTGTAATTTGATGTTCTTTACATAATTATTAATAACTATGCTATTTTAGAAGGACAATAATTATTAATTAATTAACAACAAGAAATGCGTCTGTCGAACGCGGATGCCACCTGCAGCATATTTGAGAAACTGTGACAAAGTGGTTAACCGAAAAGTGTGACGGACGGACGGACGGACGGACAGACGGACAGACGGACGGTCCAAACACTATATGCCACCCGTTTCTTCGAAACCCGGTGGCATAATAATTATGATACGAGGTCGTATGATACGAGGTCGTATCCTACCGAAGTTAGAAGCCGTGTTCATATATTGAGTTGTACCGATGAAAGCGAAACACGCTGAATACCTGTGGTTACAGTCACATTTCTCCAGTTACAAAATATATGTTTCTACCAACCAACCAGTTGGTTTCTAATGTGGTCAAGTAGTAAGAACCTCTCTACATTGGACAACCAGTTAAGGTCATTAAAGGCCGGGGTCATTGGACCACAACTAGAAAATTTCAGTGTATGAACTTTTACTAGGTTTCACTGTAATTTGTCTCCAAAGTAGATACCTGTAGCCTATATTACCAAAATTGCAAAGTGTACTTATCTTGCTAAGTACACTTTGAGGGAGAAATTTTCAATTTAAGGATACATTTATTAATTTGTATTATACTGAATTTATTACATTATCACAGCCTTTAAGGTTGGCTGTGATAATGTAATAAATTCAGTATAATAATTCTGCATACTTTTTAATCATCAACTAAATGCAGTCGTTAGTTCTATATGAAATAATGCATTTCTGGAAAAATAAATACTTTGCAATGTTGATGAAAAAAAAGGCTACTGTATAGATTACCGAGCTGGCCAATATTATATTATCATCGAGTGCTATATACCGTATTTACAAAATGTACAGTGGAAACTCCCAAAAATGTACACAGTCTACACGTTTACAGAGGTATGAAAATAACATTATGAAAATAACATATATTTCCCATAAATGGCATAAACTTTTTTTTAAATGTTGCATGTTCTTTTTAGACAAGAATTCCTGCCGAGAGTTTTGACCACAACATGATCATGGACATGTGCTAAAGTAAGCATCACAAACCCGTCAGAGCATGTTTAAAACAAGAATTTTTTTAAACAAAATGCCACGACTGGTGAGCTATCAAGAACAAACCACCAATCAAATACCGGCGACCTTGACCTGGAGGGGAATGAACCCACATTGAATAGAGTTCTTCGCGTGGTTGATATTAGTGTACATGTGAAGAATGGCGAAGATCAGATAGACGGTATGTTATCGCAAGGAGCAAAATAAATGTACAGTAAACAAACTATTTTAGGGCCTGTGACCTTGAAGAGACGAGTTCCCATGGTTGATATGAATGTACATGTGTGGTAGTGTCGTGAAGATCAGTAGCCTATTTCACCAACATTGCAAAGTATACTTATCTAGCAAAGTATACTTTGAGGGAGAAATTTTCAATTTAAGGATAAATTTATTAATTTTTATTATACTGAATTTATTACATTATCACAGCCATGGCTGTGATAATGTAATAAATTCAGTATAATAATTCTGCATATCATCAAATATATGCAGTGGTTAATTGGGTAAAATAAAATCACACTAATATCTACACATCAACACGCAATTATTGAATAGTTTTTTTCATTAGAATTGTCTCCAAGACCTGTTTTCTTGTAAAATAAGACAAATATGCTATATTTGTGGTCTGTTTATTGTTTTCTGCACCATGATAAAGGTACCACAAATTTTGTATTGCTTTTTGATACTCGCTACTTCTGATTTAAATTAAATTTTGTTTTGCAATTTTAATTGGGTATTTACGCAAATACGCAGCTTATCTGGAGCCCTGCCATATGTTACGTGTTGTGATGTACTCACCATATACACGGGCCGAATAACGCCGGTAACGCCCGTAACGCCCACCGGATCCCACAGGGAGAAGATGTAGTTTCGTCCCATACCGTGGTCCTGTATTCCGCAGTAAGCCCCGCCATTTTTCCCGCTGTTCCACTGCAGTGCACAGTAGTACGTCTGCTTGGTCAGACCCGACCTTGGCACGTAGATGTCCTGGGTCAGAATGTCCCCGGGAACATTGTCGTCGTACCATAGCGACAGTGACGGGGCTCGAAGACCGGCCTCCATATGGAGTCTGTAAGGAGAAACAATACAAAATTAATTGACAATTAAATGGTTGGAGTTGAATTGATTTATAACAATTTCAACCTAACTTGTAAAAACACTGTAGATCCAGATGAGCCGGCTCATAACGAGCCGCCTCGTCAGGATCTGCAACATTTGCCTATGGTCTACCGGTATTCGAAAAAAAAAAAATCTAACATTGTCTCAATAATGCAATGTTCCAATTAATTCAGAGGTGGTTTTTTTATTGACCTAAATAAAACTAGAAAATGTATTCATAGAAAATGAATGCCCCACCTACCACTGTGATAGTAAATGAGGAAAACTGTCAAAAAAAGTCCATAAGGGAGTGATAATCCATGGCCCAGTGTCAAATAAAAAAATAAAATTTACTTTGCACACACCATAAAGAAGCTACATATCAAGTATCAAGGCATTATGGTTAGACAAGTTACAAGGCAAAATTGTGAAATTGTACGGGGGAGATAATCCATGACCAGGGGTCGAATCAAAAACTGAAATTCACTTTTTGCATCTACACACCTTAAATAAGGAACTATGTACCAAGTATCAAGCCACCGTCTATTGCAGTTTAAAATTTTAAGAGCTTAAGAGTTTCAAGGCAAAAATTCTAAGTCCAAAAGGGGGAGATAATCAACGAGTCATTGACCCTGGGGTCGAATCAAAAATCCAAATTAACTACACAATGCAAGGAAGATACACACTAAGTATCAAGTCTCCAGCTATTACGGTTTCAAAGTTTTATGAGATACAAGCTAAGACAAAAACTTTAACCAAGGGAAATAATGTAATTATTGATAATTATAGGTCAAGGTTACATGAAGGTCATTTGTTTACAGTGGTTTGCGGTGCACATCACTGACTCATGACAGTGTGCAAGTATGGTAGCTGTATGCGTAATATTATTGAAAATACAAGCTCGAACAAAATACTTTCACAAAGAGAAATATCAATGTCAATTGTAGGTCAAGGTCACATTGAATTAATTTGATTCACAGTGGTTTGCGGTTAATATCACTGGTTCATGATAGTGTGCAAGTTTTGAAGGCTGTATGACTAATAGTATTGAAAATAATAAGCTGAAACAAAAACTTTAATCAAGGAAAATAACTGTAAATGTGGCAATTGTAGGTCAAGGTCACATGAAAATCATTTGTTTCAGAGTGGTTTGCGGTGAACATCACTGGCTCATGATAGTGTGCAAGTATAATGGTGGTATGCCTAACTGTATCGATGATACAAGCTCAATGAAATAACTATGTAAATATTGCAATTGTTATCAAGGTCACACACACGAAGGTCATTTGATTCACAGTAGTTTGATGGGTGTATTCTTAATGGTATTGATTTTACAAGCTCGAACAAAGACTTTAACCAAGGGAAACAGCTAGGCAAATATTGCAATTGTAGGTAAAGGTCAAATGAATGTCATTTGATTCAGTGGTTAGCTCATGATAGTGTGCAAGTATAATGGCTATAGAACTAATGCTAAACAAGCTTCTTTTTTTTTGTCTACAGTTTATTTTCTTTTTTCCATTATTATCATATACAAATATCATCAAAAACATGCTTTGACAGCACTTTAGAATCATTTACAACATGCTTTGGAACAATTGGAAATGATTCTGAAGTGCTGTCAAACCATGTTTTTATTGAGAAATAAGGCAAGATATAAAAGCACAAGCCGACGAAAATTGTTGTGTTTAGCGGTCTAAGGGTTAACTTTGTGATAGACGGACTGTTTGTTTGTTTGTTTGTTGGGGTTTAACGGCCAATCAACAGCTAAGGTCCTTTAAGGCCGGGTCAATGGGTTTAGTACTAAATCCCATATATTACCTGTACAAGTACATGTACATATTCAAGTACATGTACAAATGGGGGGAAAATCCCAAAATCAGAACTGAATATTTACAATAAAAAAACTATATATTCAGCCCTGAAATCAGAATAATCCTGATCTGATGCCAGGCCCTCGCCACACCAGAATCACTTGGCCCCCTCCCAAAAGCAGTAGGATCATTAATAATCTTACTACTTTTACAATGGGCAATAACCCAATCCAACTCCCAGGTAACAAAAGAGCCAAAGATAAAAACGTACCTGATGGCCAAACCAGGCAAATCGTGGTTCCTTTAAGTAGGAACCCTACCGTTAATTTACGTCGTCGCGTTCGCCCCGACCAACCACCCTCGATGGACGGACTGACAAGGGTTATACTAAATGCCCCCTCCGCTATCGTGGTGTGGCATAAAAAGTAGGTCATGGTCATATGAAGGTCAGTGATATACAGTGGTTACTTTACACTGAGTATTATCCAATAATGTGTGGTAGAAGTATTGTGGTTGTATGGGTGATAAATAGGCTGAAACAGAGCAAAACACGAAAACATAACATTGAAAGTTACTCATCAGTAATTTAAGCACGTACAGTCTAAACTCTCTAAACCGGACACCAATACAACATCTCTGATATTTTTTTGATGGGTTTCTGGTTAGTTTATCCCCGATAACAATGCATGATCATGAATTCCAAGCACACATAATTATACATGTATGTCTCAGAATGGTCATATGTCTGATTTATACCAGTGGACCATCTCTAAAACGGACACCCTGGCGACCTCCCAGGGTGTCCGGTTTAGAGAGGTTTCACTGTAAGTCAGTGTCACAAGCAGGTCAGGGATATCTAGTAGTTTGCAACGAGTATCATCTAATGATGTGGTAGAAGTATGGTGGCTGTATGGGTTATAGACAGGCTGAAAGTAGTGGTGGGGGGATCCCAAAATCAGAACTGAATATTTGCAACAAAAAATAATAATATATTCAGCCCTTTTATAATAGGCAATAACCCAATTCAACAAAAGAGCCAAAGATAAAAACATACCAGGCAAATTGGCCAAACCAGGCAAATTGTGATTCCTATAAGGAGGAACCCCTACCATTAATTTACGCTGTCACTTTCGCCCAACCAACCACCCATGAAGCCGGACAGATGCATAGACGCTGATGCCACCGGGGGTACAGCATAAGCACCCCTTCCTTTGGAAGGCACGCTAACAAACAGACAAAAAGTATTTCACTCTTGTAAGGGTTAAAGAAGAACAATGAATGAGATTATCACAAATAAAATGTGAACTAATATGGAATTCTACATCAGAAATTTAGCCAGTCATGCTGTCATTCATTCAAATTGGTAATGTATGTACTGAGCTACATATTTGAGAGCAAAGATGGAAATACATGCAAGTCTATTGGATTTTAACTTTCGGGAAATTACTTCTGTCCACCTACTGTACACTATGTTTATTATTAAAATTTATTGTTTTCCCTAGTTTCTCGACCCATGAAAGCAGAGAATTTTGTCTCAATTAATCGCATATTGCGACACTTTTGCAAATATCTATTAAATTAATCACTAAATGTTCAATAACTCAGAAGTTATATTTAGAACCACATGCCCCACATTGTTGAAATAATTTCCTAGCGAATAATAGAATTGAGATACTAGAATAAAACTATAGTCTGGAACATCATTTACATCTGTAGACAAACAAAATTTAATGGTGACAGTATTTGTTTTCATCAAACATGTATGTTTAATATGTTGTAACACATGGGTATTACAGTATGCATGCACATCAGAAAAAGAAATCATATTTCTAGAGTTACTGTCTGTTTCACGAAACCTGCCCAAATTTTATGGCTATATAAAGAATGCAAAAACAATTTTTTGTTTCTATAATATTAAATCTTAGCCAAATTTAAGAATGAGCCTTCTTTTTATTTAGTGAAATTTGGTCAAGTATTTATTTTATTACGATAATTTTATTTGTCTATGGGAATTGAACATGGGGGGAAAAGGAGGTGGTCAGGAGCTGGGGGAGGAGTCAAATTATTTTTTTTGAAATTCACTCTGAAACCCGGATCGATTGCTGGGAATTGATCTCACTAAGAAAACAAAAGTTAGATTTTGAAAATCGGTCCACTATTTCTGAAATTCGAAAAATGTCCCCATGTTAAATCCCTATAGACATCTTCACTGTGTGAAGATGTCTATGGGGATTTAACATGGGGAAATTGGTTTTTCGCAATAAAATCAATATAGGACCAAATTTCACGAAATAAAAAGAAGGTTCATTCTTAAATTTTGATAAAATTTAATATTATCGAAAAATATATTGTTTTTGCATTGTTTATATGGCCGTAATATCTGGGCAGGTTTCGTGTTGTCATATGATGTCTGTTACTGATACCTGTAATATGCTATTGATACCACAGGCATTCACCGCGTTTGGCTTTCATCGGTATAACTCTATATATATGAACAAGGCTTCGATCTTTGGTCGGACATGACCTCGTATCATAGCACATTACGCGATTATATTAATGTGAA
>CM055273.1:49832-68326 GCA_029237695.1 Conchocele bisecta | reverse complement strand
TTTATTTTCAAGTTTTACCCTAAATTTATCCCAATCAGTACTCTCAATCTTGGACATGGTGGCGCGTGCCTTGATTCTAATATCATTTTTTAATTCTTCATATCTCCCCATTTCTTCCACCACGGATTCAAACTCTAAATTTGATATTTCATTATCGGCCAACGCTTTGGACACGATAACATCGATGTTATTTTTCTTAGACCTCGCGAGAATGGATATTCTATCATGTTTTTCTACTTTTTTTCTCTAGTTTTACACCAGCCACCCTAATTATCATACAAAGTACTCCAGATATAACTGTAATTCCACTCAAAACCCCAGCAATTGGAACTGTTACAACTGTAGATAGCGTTGCAGCAGTCCCACCCCGCACCACTCATTACAGATAAACCTGCCAGAACCGTCCGTACTAGATGCTTCAGCTATGTTCGCCGCACGCTTATATTTTTTAGCATTTATTTTTCTATTTTAACATTCTCTCACTAAAATATCCTGCATAGCGACGATATTATCCAACCTAAAATCTGAACTTCTTTCGCCAATATCATCCAATTCGTTCATGATATTCAATATATTGGTATTTTACAAATCAAGTTCAACTGACAATGTAACAATATTGGAAGAACTCACCGTGTCAGCGATTTTCGTAACAAAGTTAATAACACTAGCTTCGGAAAGTCTAATTGGATCGTCACCGGCGAACAAAATCACCGCGGAATTATCTCCAACGGGTTTAGTGACTCCAATTGCCCGTTCTTCCCCATCCAGTATGAGATTTACGACGACCACGCCCACAGATTTACCAGTAGAATACAAGTATTGGACTGGTCATAAATACCATAAGCCCCATTTATCCAGTCGGAGTCACAGATCAGTAGCCGATTTCACCAACATTTCTAAGCATTTCTCCCTCAAAAGTGTACTGAGCAAGAAATGTATACTTTGCAATTTTGGTGAATTACGCTACAGATGCTCGGCTGGACACAAAACGTCATATTCTTGAGTTGGAAGCTGGAGAAATTTTGGATTTTGACCATGAGCTCCTGATCAAATAGCGATGTAGCCTATCTATATTGCTTGTAAGCATAGTGTTTCTTAGAACGGCGAACAGTGCATCCTGATCACTGTGCGGATGCACAGGCTGATGATCACTGGTCGCAAAACCCTATAGGAGGCTGTGACTGGAGAAATGGGGCTTATGGGATTTGTGACCAGTGTGCTCTGATCAAATGCACTCATGTACCTGATCAGTCTATATTGCTTGTTAGAAGCTTATAGTTTCATTGATAGAACGGCGAACAGTGCAGTCTGATCAGACTGTGTTCGGATGCACAGGCTATCTGGTCTACAGGTCGCAAAACCCTAATCCCCATAAGGTGATGGAGGGTGGGCTGGGATTTGTGCCAGATTGCTCCTGATAAAACTGCACATGTAGCCTTAATGATATCTCTATCTGCTTGTTGAAGCTGACAGGGGGTTCAATTGATGGTGAACGTGCAGATCCTGATCTATGTGCTATCTGGATCTACACTGGTCGCACAACCGACCTAGAAAAGAGCTGTAATTTGATGTTCTTTACATAATTATTAATAACTATGCTATTTTAGAAGGACAATAATTATTAATTAATTAACAACAAGAAATGCGTCTGTCGAACGCGGATGCCACCTGCAGCATATTTGAGAAACTGTGACAAAGTGGTTAACCGAAAAGTGTGACGGACGGACGGACAGATGGACAGACGGACGGACGGACGGACGGACGGACCGACGGACGGTCCAAACACTATATGCCACACGTTTTTTCGAAACCCGGTGGCATAATAATTATGATACGAGGTCGTATGATACGAGGTCGTATCCGACCGAAGTTAGAAGCCGTGTTCATATATTGAGTTATACCGATGAAAGCCGAAACACGCTGAATGCCTGTGGTTACAGTCACATTTCTCCAGTTACAAAATATATGTTTCTACCAACCAACCAGTTGGTTTCTAATGTGGTCAAGTAGTAAGAACCTCTCTACATTGGACAACCAGTTAAGGTCATTAAAGGCCGGGGTCATTGGACCACAACTAGAAAATTGCAGTGTGTGAACTTTTACTAGGTTTCACTGTAATTTGTCTCCAAAGTAGATACCTGTAGCCTATATTACCAAAATTGCAAAGTGTACTTGTCTTGCTAAGTACACTTTGAGGGAGAAATTTTCAATTTAAGGATACATTTATTAATTTGTATTATACTGAATTTATTACATTATCACAGCCTTTAAGGTTGGCTGTGATAATGTAATAAATTCAGTATAATAATTCTGCATACTTTTTAATCATCAACTAAATGCAGTCGTTAGTTCTATATGAAATAATGCATTTCTGAAAAATAAATACTTTGCAATGTTGATGAAAAAAGGCTACTGTATATGATTACCAAGCATGGCCAATATTATATTATCATCGAGTGCTCATATACCGTATTTACAAAATGTACAGTGGAAACTCCCAAAAATGTACACAGTCTACACGTTTACAGAGGTATGAAAATAACATTATGAAAATAACATATATTTCCCATAAATGGCATAAACTTTTTTTTAAATGTTGCATGTTCTTTTTAGACAAGAATTCCTGCCGAGAGTTTTGACCACAACATGATCATGGGCATGTGCTAAAGTAAGCATCAGAAAAACCGTCAGAGGATGCTTAAAACAAGAAAAATGTCATGTTTGAATAAACTTTTTGACATAAAAAAAGTGTTTCCACAACCATGTGAAGGTCAAAAAGGTCATGGTCATGTTAATGGCGACATGGGTGTGTTCCAAATGCTCACATGTATCAAGTGTCCAAATATTGAAACAATACATCAAGTAATATTAACGTTATACGATGATGAAGAAATTTGTACAAACTTTTTGACGCGAAAAATGGCTAAGTGTTTTCGCAAAAATGTGAAGGTAAAAAGGTCAAGGTCATGTTAATGGTGGCATGAGTGTGTTGCAAATGTTTACATGTATCAAGTGTCCAAATATTGAAGTAATCTGTCAAAATAATATTAAAGTTATACTATGATGAAGAAGCTTGTACAAACTTTTTGACATTGCAGACGACGACACAGACAACAACAGAAAAAGTGGTGACTATAGTGGTGACTATAGTCGTGCCGTCTGTTAAAGCAAGCGTGACAAAAACTAGGAAATTTTAAACAAAATGCCACGACTGGTGAGCTGTCAAGAACAAACCACCAATCAAATACCGGCGACCTTGACCTGGAGGGGGATGAACCCACATTGAATAGAGTTATTCGCGTGGTTGATATTAGTGCACATGTGAAGAATGGCGAAGATCAGATAGACGGTATGTTATCGCAAGGAGCAAAATAAATGTACAGTAAACAAACTATTTTTAGGGCCTGTGACCTTGAAGAGACGAGTTCCCATGGTTGATATGAATGTACATGTGTGGTAGTGTCGTGAAGATAAGTAGCCTATTTCACCAACATTGCAAAGTATACTTATCTAGCAAAGTATACTTTGAGGGAGAAATTTTCAATTTAAGGATAAATTTATTAATTTTTATTATACTGAATTTATTACATTATCACAGCCATGGCTGTGATAATGTAATAATTCAGTATAATAATTCTGCATATCATCAAATATATGCAGTGGTTAATTAGGTAAAATAAAATCACACTAATATCTACACATCAACACGCAATTATTGAATAGTTTTCTTCTAAATGCTTGGCATTTCATTAGAATTGTCTCCAAGACCTGTTTTCTTGTAAAATAAGACAAATAGGCTATATTTGTGGGTATGTTTTATTGTTTTCTGCAGCATGTTAAAAGGTACCACAAATTTTGTATTGCTTTTTGATACTCGCTACTTCTGATTTAAAAATTATTTTTTTTGCAATTTTAATTGTGTATTTACGCAAATACGCAGCTTATCTGGAGCCCTGCCATATGTTACGTGTTGTGATGTACTCACCATATACACGGGCCGAATAACGCCGGTAACGCCCACCGGATCCCACAGGGAGAACATGTAGTTTCGTCCCATACCGTGGTCCTGTATTCCGCAGTAACCCCCGCCATTTTTCCCGCTGTTCCACTGCAGTGCACAGTAGTACGTCTGCTTGATCAAACCCGACCTTGTCACGTAGATGACCTGGGTCAGAATGTCCCCGGGAACGTTGTCGTCGTACCATAGCGAGAGTGACGGGGTTCGAAGACCGGCCTCCATATGGAGTCTGTAAGGAGAAACAATACAAAATTAATTGACAATTAAATGGTTGGAGTTGAATTGATTTATAACCATTTCAACCTAACTTGTAAAAACACTGTAGATCCAGATGAGCCGGCTCATAACGAGCCGCCTCGTCAGGATCTGCAACATTTGCCTATGGTCTACCGGTATTCGAAAACAAACATTCTAACATTGTCTCAATAATGCAATGTTCCAATTAATTCAGAGGTGGTTTTTTTATTGACCTAAATAAAACTAGAAAATGTATTCATAGAAAATGAATGCCCCACCTACCACTGTGATAGTAAATGAGGAAAACTGTCAAAAAAGTCCATAAGGGAGTGATAATCCATGGCCCAGTGTCAAATAAAAAAATAAAATTTACTTTGCACACACCATAAAGAAGCTACATATCAAGTATCAAGGCATTATGGTTAGACAAGTTACAAGGTAAAATTGTGAAATTGTACGGGGGAGATAATCCATGACCAGGGGTCGAATCAAAAACTGAAATTCACTTTTTGCATCTACACACCTTAAATAAGGAACTATGTACCAAGTATCAAACCACCGTCTATTGCAGTTTAAAATTGTAAGAGCTTAAGAGTTTCAAGGCAAAAATTCTAAGTCCAAAAGGGGGAAAAGGGGAGTAATCAACGAGTCATTGACCCTGGGGTCGAATAAAAAATCCACATTAACTACACAATGCAAGGAAGATACACACTAAGTATCAAGTCTCCAGCTATTACGATTTCAAAGTTTTATGAGATACAAGCTAAGACAAAAACTTTAACCAAGGGAAATAATGTAATTATTGATAATTATAGGTCAAGGTTACATGGAGGTCATTTGTTTACAGTGGTTTGCGGTGCACATCACTGACTCATGACAGTGTGCAAGTATGGTAGCTGTATGCGTAATATTATTGAAAATACAAGCTCGAACAAAATACTTTCACAAAGAGAAATATCAATGTCAATTGTAGGTCAAGGTCACATTGAATTAATTTGATTCACAGTGATTTGCGGTTAATATCACTGGTTCATGATAGTGTGCAAGTTTTGAAGGCTGTATGGCTAATAGTATTGAAAATAATAAGCTGAAACAAAAACTTTAATCAAGGCAAATAATTGTAAATGTGGCAATTGTAGGTCAATGTCACATGAAAATCATTTGTTTCAGAGTGGTTTGCGGTGAACATCACTGGCTCATGATAGTGTGCAAGTATAATGGTGGTATGCCTAACAGTATCGATGATACAAGCTCAATGAAATAACTATGTAAATATTGCAATTGTTATCAAGGTCACACACACGAAGGTCATTTGATTCACAGTGGTTTGATGGGTGTATTCTTAATGGTATTGATTTTACAAGTTCGATCAAAGACTTTAACCAAGGGAAACAGCTAGGCAAATATTACAATTGTAGGTCAAGGTCAAATGAATGTCATTTGATTCAGTGGTTAGCTCATGATAGTGTGCAAGTATAATGGCTATAGAACTAATGCTAAACAAGCTCAATTTTTGTTTTGTCTACAGTTTATTTTCTTTTTTCCATTATTATCATATACAAATATCATCAAAAACATGCTTTGACAGCACTTTATAATCATTTACAACATGCTTTGGAACAATTGGAAATGATTCTGAAGTGCTGTCAAACCATGTTTTTATTGAGAAATAAGGCAAGATATAAAAGCACCAGCCGACGACAATTGTTGTGTGTAGCAGTCTAAGGGTTAACTTTGTGATAGACGGACTGTTTGTTTGTTTGTTTGTTGGGGTTTAACGGCCCATCAACAGCTAAGGTCCTTTAAGGCCGGGTCAATGGGTTTAGTACTAAATCCCATATATTACCTGTACAAGTACATGTACATATTCAAGTACATGTACAAATGGGGGGGGGGGGAATCCCAAAATCAAAACTGAATATTTACAATAAAAAAACTATATATTCAGCCCTGAAATCAGAATAATCCTGATCTGATGCCAGGCTCTCGCCACACCAGAATCACTTGGCCCCCTCCCAAAAGCAGTAGGATCATTAATAATCTTACTACTTTTACAATGGGCAATAACCCAATCCAACTCCCAGGTAACAAATGAGCCAAAGATAAAAACGTACCTGAGGGCCAAACCAGGCAAATCGTGGTTCCTTTAAGTAGGATCCCTACCGTTAATTTACGCCGTCGCGTTCGCCCCGACCAACCACCCTCGATGGACGGACTGACAAGGGTTATACTAAATGCCCCCTCCGCTATCGTGGTGTGGCATAAAAAGTAGGTCATGGTCATATGAAGGTCAGTGATATACAGTGGTTACTTTACACTGAGTATTATCCAATAATGTGTGGTAGAAGTATTGTGGTTGTATGGGTGAGAAATAAAAATAGGCTGAAACAGAGCAAAACACGAAAACATAACATTGAAAGTTACTCATCAGTAATTTAAGCACGTACAGTCTAAACTCTCTAAACCGGACACCAATACAACATCTCTGATCTTTTTTTGATGGGTTTCTGGTTAGTTTATCCCCGATAACAATGCATGATCATGAATGCCAAGTACACATAATTATACATGTATGTCTCAGAATGGTCATATGCCTGATTTATACCAGTGGACCATCTCTAAAACGGACACCCTGGCGACCTCCCAGGGTGTCCGGTTTAGAGAGGTTTCACTGTAAGTCAGTGTCACAAGCAGGTCAGGGATATCTAGTAGTTTGCAACGAGTATCATCTAATGATGTGGTAGAAGTATGGTGGCTGTATGGGTGATAGACAGGCTGAAAGTAGTGGTGGGGGGGATCCCAAAATCAGAACTGAATATTTGCAACAAAAAATAATAATATATTCAGCCCTTTTATAATAGGCAATAACCCAATTCAACAAAAGAGCCAAAGATAAAAACATACCAGGCAAATTGGCCAAACCAGGCAAATTGTGATTCCTATAAGGAAGAACCCCTACCATTAATTTACGCTGTCACTTTCGCCAACCCAACCAACCACCCATGAAGCCGGACAGATGCATAGACGCTGATGCCACCGGGGGTATAGCATAAGCACCCCTTCCTTTGGAAGGCACGTTAACAAACAGACAAAAAGTATTTCACTCTTGTAAGGGTTAAAGAAGAACAATGAATGAGATTATCACAAATAAAATGTGAACTAATATGGAATTCTACATCAGCCAGTCATGCTGTCATTCATTCAAATTGGTAATGTATGTACTGAGCTACATATTTGAGAGCAAAGATGGAAATACATGCAAGTCTATTGGATTTTAACTTTCGGGGAATTACTTCTGTCCACCTACTGTACACTATGTTTATTATTCAAATGTATTGTTTGCCCTAGTTTCTCGACCCATGAAAGCAGAGAATTTTGTCTCAATTAATCGCATATTGCGACCCTTTTGCCAATATCTATTAAATTAATCACTAAATGTTCAATAACTCAGCAGTTATATTTAGAACCACATGCCCCGCATTGTTGAAATAATTTCCTAGCGAATAATGGAATTGAGATACTGGAATAAAACTATAGTCTGGGACATCATTTAATGGTGACAGTATTTGTTTTCATCAAACATGTATGTTTAATATGTTGTAACACATGGGTATTACAGTATGCATGCACATCAGAAAAACAAATCATATTTCTAGAGTTACTGTCTGTTTCACGAAACCTGCCCAAATTGTATGGCTATATAAAGAATGCAAAAACAATTTTTTGTTTCTATAATATTACATTTTAGCCAAATTTAAGAATGAGCCTTCTTTTTATTTCGTGAAATTTGGTCAAGTATTTATTTTATTACGCTAATTTTATTTGTCTATGGGAATTTAACATGGGGGGAAAAGGAGATGGTCAGGACTGGGGGAGGAGTCAAATTATTGATTGAAATTCACTCTGAAACCCGGATCGATGCTGGGAATTGATCTCACAAGAAGAAAACAAGTTAGATTTTGAAAATCGGTCCACTATTTCTGAAATTCGAAAAATGTCCCCATGTTAAATCCCTATAGACATCTTCACTGTGTCAAGATGTCTATGGGGATTTAACATGGGGAAATTGGTTTTTCGCAATAAAATCAATATAGGACCAAATTTCACGAAATAAAAAGAAGGTTCATTCTTAAATTTTGATAAAATTTAATATTATCGAAAAAGATATTGTTTTTGCATTGTTTATATGGCCGTAAAATCTGGGCAGGTTTCGTGTTGTCATATGCTATTTGTTACTGATACCTGTAATATGCTATTGATACCACAGGCATTCAGCGCGTTTGGATTTCATCGGTATAACTCTATATATATGAACAAGGCTTCGAACTTTGGTCGGACATGACCTCGTATCATAGCACATTACGCGATTATATTAACGTGAATATTTTGACGGAAATTGCACATGTTCATTTGAGAATTATTGTTATCTTGCTAAAATAACATAGTTAGAACATATTTATGCAAATAATATCGAATTACAGCTCCGGACACAACCTCGTATCATAACAAATGAAATAATGTGTTTAAGGTTATTGTAGTGGCAAGTTCATATGATCATTTGAGAATTATCGTTATCCTGCAGATATTATAGAATGCATAGAAAATTACCATTTTAAACATGTTACTTTGTTATGATACGAGGTCGTGTCCGACGAAAGTTAGAAGCCATGTTCATAAATATATAGTTATACCAATTAAAGCCGACACACGCCAAATTCCTGTGATTGATACACGGCGAAATTGTAACGAACAGTGATACATGCTAGTAAATTGAATTGTGCAGGTCAAATATTGAGAATAGGATATCTCTTTTCTAAACTATATCTATAACAGCTCTAGATATTTATTTAAACTACACTTTTAATACAGTGTCAATATTAGCATGTTATCAATTTAGACATCAATTAAACATGGTTACATGTATGAGACAGAACAACAATAACATACAACCAACATATTATTACATGTACATTGTATATACCGGTAGTGACCGGAAGGTACGTACTTTCGTTTCCCATTGAAACACAATGAAATGCAAGGCGTCAATATTTTCCCATACTGACGTCACGTGAGTTCATATTAGTCAGTGCCGGAACTACGTTTCACCACGTAAAATAGTTCCTTCTAAACCACCACTAATTTGATTATTTTATTTTACATTTTGTATAATTTTCATATGAATTGTGAGTGATTTATGTATACAATAAAAATGTTATTTTATTTGTATGTGGATATGTGCCACTCGTTCCGCCGCGCAACGATACTGCGCTCCTAAAGTCGCGCAATATCGCACACTGCGGAATTCGTGCATATATTCACATACAAATCAAATAATCTATAAATGTTTGAATAAATGATGCCAGCCAATAGTGCCTATAAACATAAATCTTCGGTCATTAATAAACATATTATGCATTTGAATGTTGGATGTGCCAAGCTCAGCACCTAGAGTATGGTTTCAAATGTCCAATCAATGGTCAAATGATCACATTTAACTTTTCATTGTTATAATAAAGGAAAAAACAAAGAGTATTCAATATTTAACCTGCACAAAGTAGATATATTTAAATGTTCTGTATATTATGCTCCAGTATTTGGATGCACAAATAATTTTCAAGATATTAAACTGGTTTTATATGATGTACATGTAATACATTTATTTTATGTTTGTACATGTATATACATTATACGTTACACTCTTTATTAAAAAAATATTCTCCCACAAATGAAATCTGGGAGAAGTCTAACAATTTCATTAATGTTGCTCGATCCCTGTTTAAAGCAAATGCACACCAAGTACAACATAGCGTAACCACCAATGTAACCACCAATATAAGTTATATATTCCAACGTAACCACCAATATAAGTTATATATTCCAGAGTAACCACCAATATAAGTTATATATTCCAGAGTAACCACCAATATAAGTTATACATTCCAGCGTAACCACCAATATAAGTTATATATTCCAGAGTCACCACCAATATAAGTTATATATTCCAGAGTAACCACCAATATAAGTTAAATATTCCAGAGTAACTACCAATATAAGTTATATATTCCAGAGTAACCACCAATATAAGTTATATATTCCAGCGTAACCACCAATATAAGTTATATATTCCAGAGTAACCACCAATATAAGATATATTCCAGAGTAACCACCAATATAAGTTATATATTCCAGCGTAACCACCAATATAAGTTATATATTCCAGAGTAACCACCAATATAAGTTATATATTCCAGCGTAACCACCAATATAAGTTATATATTCCAGCGTAACCACCAATATAAGTTATATATTCCAGAGTAACCACCAATATAAGTTATATATTCCAGCGTAACCGCCAATATAAGTTATATATTCCAGAGTAACCACCAATATAAGTTAGATATGCCAGCGTAACCACCAATATAAGTTATATATTCCAGCGTAACCACCAATATAAGTTATATATTCCAGAGTAACCACCAATATAAGTTATATATTCCAGAGTAACCACCAATATAAGTTGTAATCACCAATATAAGTTATATATTCCAGAGTAACCACCAATATGAGTTATATATTCCAGCGTAACCACCAATATCAGTTATATATTCCAGAGTCACCACCAATATAAGTTATATATTCCAGAGTAACCACCAATATAAGTTATATATTCCAGAGTAACCACCAATATAAGTTATATATTCCAGAGTAACCACCAATATAAGTTATATATTTCAGCGTAACCACCAATATAAGTTATATATTCCAGAGTAACCACCAATATAAGTTATATATTCCAGCGTAACCACCAATATAAGTTATATATTCCAGCGTAACCACCAATATAAGTTATATATTTCAGAGTAACCACCAATATAAGTTGTAATCACCAATATAAGTTATATATTCCAGAGTAACCACCAATATGAGTTATATATTCCAGCGTAACCACCAATATCAGTTATATATTCCAGCGTAACCACCAATATAAGTTATATATTCCAGAGTCACCACCAATATAAGTTATATATTCCAGAGTAACCACCAATATAAGTTATATATTCCAGAGTAACCAACAATATAAGTTATATATTCCAGAGTAACCACCAATATAAGTTATATATTTCAGCGTAACCACCAATATAGAATATATCCAGAGTAACCACCAATATAAGTTATATATTCAGCGTAACCACCAATATAAGTTATATATTCCAGCGTAACCACCAATATAAGTTATATATTCCAGCGTAACCACCAATATAAGTTATATATTCCAGCGTAACCACCAATATAAGTTATATATTCCAGAGTAACCACCAATATAAGTTATATATTCCAGCGTAACCACCAATATAAGTTATATATTCCAGAGTAACCACCAATATAAGTTATATATTCCAGCGTAACCACCAATATAAGTTATATATTCCAGCGTAACCACCAATATAGTTATATATTCCAGAGTCACCACCAATATAAGTTATATATTCCAGCGTAACCACCAATATAAGTTATATATTCCAGCGTAACCACCAATATAGTTATATAGTCCAGAGTAACCACCAATATAAGTTATATATTCCAGAGTAACCACCAATATAAGTTATATATTCCAGAGTAACCACCAATATAAGTTATATATTCCAGCGTAACCACCAATATAGTTATATATTCAAGCATAACCACCAATATAAGTTATATATTCCAGCTCAACCACCAATATAAGTTATATATTCCAAACAGAAATGTCCCAATACATAAACCTATCACCATATTACACGTATTTAAGCACTAGATTTTATTTATGTATTCACAGTTTGTTTATTTGTTTATTGGTGTTTAACAGCCTATCGACAGCTAAGGTCATGTAAGGCCGGGCAAACGGGTTCAATCACGTTTTAACCTGCAGCATTGGGGGGGTGGGGGGGATCCGAAAATCAGAACTGAATATTTACATCGAGAAAACAATATGCAGCCCAGAAATTAAAATAACCTGACCTGGTGCCAGGTCCATACCATACCGAAGACACTTGTCCCCTTCCACTAAAATAGGATTACGAATAATCATAATACTCCCATAAGGGGTATAACCAGATTCAACTGTCACATACAAAATGCCAAAGACATATGTGAGGGCCAAACCAGGTCTCCAGTCGGAATTCCGGTAAGGATGAACCCCAATCGTTAAATTACCGATCACATGCTGCCGCCTGCCACCCACTCCATATTCACAGTAAGAGCCTCGCCATACATACACAGGGCTCCAGATAAGGGATTAGTAATTGAGTATTGTCACTCCATCATTTCTGAAACAATTGGGCATTAACATTTTAATTGGGTAAAATACAGTGTACGATACTGTTTACACATCAACAGACAGCATTATTGAATAGTTTACTTCGAAATGAAAATATGTCTTGGCATTTCATTAGAAAGACAATTCTAATACCAAGATGTATTTTCATGGAAAATAAAAAAAATATTCTATATTTTTGGTCTGTTTATTGTTTTCTGCAGCATGGTACCACAAACTTTGTATTGCTTTTTGATACTCGCTACTAATTTCAATTGGGTTTTTGGCAATTTTAATTTGGTATTTATATAAGCAAATAAACTGTACACAGTTACTGCAATCACTATTACGTATTGACACTCCTGTACTATGGAACGCCAAATCTACATAAACTCAAATATATATTGCTAGCAACAAATATTTGGAGCTAGCAATCAATATTTGGAGAGCTCTCGAAATCAATTAATGATATCTCGAAATCAATTAATGATATCTCGAAATCATTTGGAGAGCTCTCGAAATCATTTGGAGCGAGCAATATAACATTTGATTTGGAGAGCTCTCTAAATCATTTGGAGCTATCTCGAAATCATTTGGAGGGCCTCTCGAAATCATTTGGAGAGCTCTCTAAATCAATTAATGATATCTCGAAATCATTTAGAGAGCTCTCGAAATAATTTGTAGCGAGCATTATATAAACTTGATTTCGAGAGCTCTCCAAATCAAAGCTATATAATGCTCGCTACAAATGATTTCGAGAGCTCTCTAAATGATTTCGAGATATCATTAATTGATTTCGAGAGCTCTCCAAATGATTTCGAGAGCTCTCCAAATCATTTAGAGATAGCTCCAAATCATTTAGAGAGCTCTCCAAATCAAGTTATATAATGCTCGCTACAAATGATTTCGAGAGCTCTCTGATGATTTCGATGATGATCATTAATGATTTCGAGAGCTCTCCAAATGATTTCGAGAGCTCTCCAAATGATTTAGAGATAGCTCCAAATGATTTCGAGAGCTCTCCAAATGATTTAGAGATAGCTCCAAATGATTTAGAGAGCTCTCCAAATCAAAGTATAATGCTCGCTACAAATGATTTCGAGAGCTCTTTAAATGATTTCGAGATATCATTAATTGATTTCGAGAGCTCTCCAAATGATTTAGAGAGCTCTCCAAATCAAATGTTATATAATGCTCGCTCCAAATGATTTCGAGAGCTCTCCAAATGATTTCGAGATATCATTAAATTGATTTCGAGAGCTCTGCAAATGATTTCGAGAGCTCTCCAAATATTTATTGCTAGAGCTCCAAATATTTGTTGCTAGCAATATATATTTGAGTTTATGTAGATTTGGCGTTCCATACTGTACGTCTCGTGACACCATTTATATGATGGATGTCAAGTGTTTTACAGAGTCACAAAACAAACATAAATGTGTCCCATTACTTTGAGCGAGAAATTTTCAATTTTAGGATAAATTTATTAATTGTTATTATACTGAGTTGGCTGTGATAATGTAATAAATTCAGTATAATAATTCTGCATACTTTTAATCATCAAAAATATGCAGTTGTAACTTGTTAGTTCTATATGAAATAATGCATTTCATGAAAAATAAAAGATTTCTCCCTCAAAATATACTTTGCTAGAAAAGTATACTTTGCAATTTTTATGAAATCGGCTACTGAAGTATGTTCGGTAAGCAATGTATCCAATAAGCCATGAAAGTCAATGAGAATGTTCATCCATCCAATTACTTTCAGATATGTCTTGTTTTGTTTTTGTTTGTTGGGGTTTAACGGCCTATCAACAGCTAAGGTCCTTTAAGGCCGGGTCAATTGGTTTAGTACTAAATCCAATATATTACCTGTACAAGTACATGTATAAATTCAAGTACATGTACAAATGGGAGGAAAATCCCAAAATCAGAACTGAATATTTACAATAAAAGAACTATATATTCAGCCCTGAAATCAGAATGATTCTGATCTGATGCCAGGTCCTCGCCACACCAGAATCACTTGGCCCCCTCCCAAAAGCAGTAGGATCAGTAATAATCTTACTACTTTTATAATGGGCAAATTCAGGACATGTAATCATATGAGGCTTTAATCTTTGGTGTAATCAACTACCAGTAGTAAAATACATTATGTTCACCAAACTGATATGTAACAAAAAGTAATATTATAGGAATGAATGGCCTTTTTGTGGAATTTATCGGGGTATAAACTTGGAAAAGTTGCGGGAATACTGGACGAAGGCGGAAGGCCTTCGTCCAGTATTCCCGCGACTTTTCCAAGTTTATATCCCCGATAAATTCCACAAAAAGGCCATTCATTCCTTATAATACCCGCATTTGAAACAAATTCATCAAGAAAATGTGTTTATTTTCCGTTTTCTTAACAATTATTTTAACTGCGCCTCACGGTTATGGAAAGTAGTTAGGCGTGGGAGTTTACTGGGATATAAATTTTGGACAGAGACTTGCTACGGGCCAATCAAATGTTAGGGAATTGTGTAAATATGTTTGTGCTGGAATTATACTGCATTATTATATCAACACACCTGCAATAGAAGAAGGGACGGACCAGTTTAACCAATTTAGTTAAGTTCAATCAAACAGTTACTCACACAAACTGAAATATTATCTGAGTTTAGATGAATGATAGTATTTTGATATGGTAGTCTTACTGGTCGTTCCATTTGGTTTGTTGTAGATGTAAATTTAGTTATATCATAAAACCACAGTAATCTACATTTACTTCATATATTTTTTTTAAAAATAGCAAATTTTAGCTAAATACGTGTTGATGAAATTATGATTATGATTGTTCAATTCAGAATTTCCTTGCCTGCACAATTCAGTTTACTTACATTTTCTGTTTAGTCAGCTTTGTTGAAACAGACACTTGGTGTACCCGACTCCGATTTTTACATGCCCAGAGGTCCTCCACTACACTAAACTGAAATAACAATGAGAAACATAATACAGTTGAATCTCACTAAACCGGATACCAACAAAACACACGTGATCTTATTTTTGATGAGTTTCATGGTGATTTATCTCAGGTGATAATATCTATTCATGATCGCATAGCACACAACTATCCGGCGAATGATCAAATGCCTGATTTACAGTGAAACCTCTCTAAGCCGGACACCCTGGGGACCTCCCAGGGTGTCCGGTTTATAGAGGTTTCACTGTACTATCATAACTGTCCAACTCACGCATCTGAAGATTTGTGAAACTGCTGTGTTATAGGCATGTCACAATACAACCGGTGTATCCCAACACTAGTCTTGTACAACATATGAGAAACGCCATGTGATTTTGTACCTAAGAACATGTGTGATATTTCAAGAAAAAATATTTACAAAATTTACCATATTTTCCGTAAATTAAGTCGAACGCTGACAAAATATTCATAGCAAATAATGAAAATGTTGTCAGCGTTCGACATCATTAACAGAAAATAGTTTCTGTAAATATATTTCATGAAAGTTTGCACATGTTTTTAAATACAAAATCGCATGGTGTGTCTCATATATGGATTGAAATAATAGTAAACTCTAGCTATCAAGTCGGGGGTGCCATACAACAAAAGTGGTCTAATAATAGTTAAGGGAAAGAAGCAATATGACCAGAAAGGTAGGATATAGAATTAAATAATATAATTATGTAGAAAACAACAGTAGCATTAATCAACAGTAATATAAAATAATGTACATGTAATATATTGCAAGCGATAACAAATGTAAGACAAGTTAACATACTTTATTGTTTACCCTTCAATTAATCATTAAATATTCAGCGCTATATTTAGAACTGATTTTACACCTTGTTGTCACCAGTTCACCAGACGCAAAGCATATTACCGCCCACACACGCGCTCACTTCGTGTCACACTGCCAATCACATACTAGTATAGCGATTTGAAATCACGTTTAGGGGCGGAAGTTCGCAAGTGGGCTCGTAAACAATAAGTACGTTATAGTTCACATATTGAATTTTTAATAAATTAATTTCTCGCTCGCTGGCGTTTGCTACAAAATTAATTTATTAAAAATTCAATATATGAACTATAACTATTACATATCATTTGCTCCTCCATAACAAACTTCTAAACAGCGACCTGCATGCAGATTTACTGATACTCTATGTATTGTTTTGAAATGCCTGTACCGGTATATGTAATTATTGGGTTACAAGAATCAGTGCCCTAATACATACAGGCAATATGGTATGAATAAAAGTTTGATCAAGATCATTAATTATAAAACTAAATTGATAAACTAAACAAAAACTATGACTGAGATTGTAAGATTTTTGTTTCAAACAAACTAAACTATGTGAGCAATATTGTATCAGCAGTGGTCTATAGTTTCAATCACTAACATTCTTGTAGACCAAATACTATACATTTATTTATATTAGCCATGATTTAACTCTTTGCATGCTGGGAAACTTGTGTGCTATAAATAGTTCAAAACTAGCGGACAAGAATTCATCATATTTTCTTTTATTTCTCCCCGTAAATATCATGAATATGTCTTGGAATTTCATTAGAATTGAGTCCTGAGGACTCAATTCTAATGAAATGTCAAGACATATTTACAGAGAGAAATAAAACATGTATACATGTACTCCTAATTCGTTTGGCGGATATTTTCGCCGCAAGCATGCAAAGATTTAATATATCTAGTAATTGTTAGTTAAAGTGGTTCACACCATGCAAGGTATTAATATTGTTTTAACTGAACTTGCTAAATTTAAAATGCCATTTGAATACTGTATCATTCGTGTTTCTCCCATATTTTCTTAAAATTTATATAAACGTATAAATGTACTTTGAAAACACATGACAGTCGTCTTCACGCGACTTACTTAGACTGGTTATAATCAGAACCCATAAAACCTGTCATGCTTGTCGAGGCACTAGCCACTCGTTTCGCGAACGGATGTCGTCGCATCGGGGACGGTTGATACCGCTCCCTTACAGGGTTAAAGTCTGTCATACTGGTGGCCGCACTTTTGACCCTCCTCTGGCGTACACTGGCCGATGTGGGACAGTTTGGGTCGTCGGCCTGGTCGAAATCGTCGTCGTCGTCCCAGTGCACGCGATACGGAGATATAGAACTCATCTGGCTCTAGAGTGTTTGTAAACATTTTCTATATTTATCACCGTATATTGTGATCAACATTTGAACCGTCTCAGATTAGTATTGGTGTACAGGCTGGTCCGGGTCTGTACAAGTCACAGAAGCAACAAGCCTGGTTTTGTCAGGATTTTGTCCAAATTTAAACTCAAATTTTAACCCTTTCAACCCTAAATAACTAGAACGGATGCCACCAAGAAAACAATGCCGAAGAGAAAAGTATTGAACAATGCAGGGCCTCACAATTAAATACTGGGAGACACATATTAACAATGGCATAATACAATATGGAGCCATAGCTAGATTATATCAGATGTGAATCCTGGCCGGCTAACAATAACATTAACACGGGGTATGTAATGACAATTCAATATCATCAAGATGATTGAGCTACACCATGGTGAAGTAACGCGCGAGAAACATGACAGTTACAGAAGTCCAGATAAGCTGCGTATTTGCTTAAATACCAAATTAAAATTGCCAAAAACCCAATTGAAATCAGAAGTAGCGAGTATCGAAAAGCAATACAAAATTTGTGGTACCTGTGACCTTGACCCGGGGCTTAGTGGGGGCGGGACGAATGTGGATTTGTCACAGGGCGGTAGAGGACCATTGGAGCAATGCGTGTGTGAAATGTGAAGCAGATCCGAGCAAGGAAACAGAAATTACTATAAATGTGGCCTGTCGGCACACGAATGCCCACACTGGCAGCCAACGAAAACGAGGCATATTTGATTATAAGCCATTTACTCGAGCGTTAAGGTTTCGAATGCACCAAGTCTGTGACC
>CM055273.1:0-49332 GCA_029237695.1 Conchocele bisecta | reverse complement strand
TCTGCTTCACGTATCACACATGCATTGCTCCAATGCTCCTCTGCCACCCTGCGACAAATCCACATTCGACCCACCCATGCTAAGCCCAGGGTCAAGGTCACAGACTTGGTGCATTCGAAACCTTAACGCTCGAGTAAACGGCTTATAATCAAATATGCCTCGTTTTCGTTGGCTGCCAGTGGGGGCATTCGTGTGCCGACAGGCCACATTTATAGTAATTTATGTTTCCTTGCTCGGATCTGCTTCACATTTCACACACGCATTGCTCCAATGGTCCTCTACCGCCCTGTGACAAATCCACATTCGTCCCGTCCCCACTAAGCCCCGGGTCAAGGTCACAGACTTGGTGCGTTTGAAACCTTAACGCTCGGGTAAATGGCTTATAATTTGTGTTTCCTTGCTCGGATCTGCTTCACATTTCACACACGCATTGCTCCAATGGTCCTCTCCCGCCCTGTGACAAATCCACATTCGACCCGTCACCGCTAAGCCCAGGGTCAAGGTCACAGACTTGGTGCGTTTGAAACCTTAACGCTCGGGTAAATGGCTTATAATTTCTGTTTCCTTGCTTGGATCTGCTTCACGTATCACACATGCATTGCTCCAATGCTCCTCTGCCACCCTGCGACAAATCCACATTCGACCCACCCATGCTAAGCCCAGGGTCAAGGTCACAGACTTGGTGCATTCGAAACCTTAACGCTCGAGTAAACGGCTTATAATCAAATATGCCTCGTTTTCGTTGGCTGCCAGTGGGGGCATTCGTGTGCCGACAGGCCACATTTATAGTAATTTATGTTTCCTTGCTCGGATCTGCTTCACATTTCACACACGCATTGCTCCAATGGTCCTCTACCGCCCTGTGACAAATCCACATTCGTCCCGCCCCCACTAAGCCCCGGGTCAAGGTCACAGACTTGGTGCGTTTGAAACATTAACGCTCGGGTAAATGGCTTATAATTTGTGTTTCCTTGCTCGGATCGGCTTCACATTTCACACACGCATTTCTCCAATGGTCCTCTGCCACCCTGTGACAAATCCACATTCGTCCCACCCCCGCTAAGCCCAGGGTCAAGGTCACAGGCTTGGTGCGTTCGAAACCTTAACGCTCGGGTAAATGGCTTATAATTTATGTTTCCTTGCTCGGATCTGTTCACATTTCACACACGCATTGCTCCAATGGTCCTCTACCGCTCTGTGACAAATCCACATTCGTTCCGCCCCCACTAAGCCCCGGGTCAAGGTCACAGACTTGGTGCGTTTGAAACCTTAACGCTCGGGTAAATGGCTTATAATTTCTGCTTCCTTGATTGGATCTGCTTTACATATCACACACGCATTGCTCCAATGCTTCTCTGCCACCCTGTGACAAATCCACATTCGACCCGCCCATGCTAAGCCAAGTGTCAAGGTCACACACTCGGTGCATTCGAAACCTTAACGCTATTTCACACACGCATTGCTCCAATGCTCCTCTGCCACCCTGTGACAAATCCACATTCGTCCCGCCCGCGCTAAGCCCAGGGTCAAGGTCACAGACTTGGTGCATTCGAAACCTTAACGCTCGAGTAAATGGCTTGTAATCAAATATGCATCGTTTTTCGTTGGCTGCCAGTGGGGGCATTCGTGTGCCGACAGGCCATATTTATAGTAATTTATGTTTCCTTGCTCGGATCTGCTTCACATTTCACACACGCATTGCTCCAATGGTCCTGTGCCACCCTGTGACAAATCCACATTCGCCCCCCACCCCCCGCTAAGCCCAGGGTCAAGGTCACAAACTTGGTGCGTTCAAAACCTTAACGCTCGGGTAAATGGTTTATAATTTCTGTTTCTTTGCTCGGATCTGCTTCACATTTCACACACACAATGCTCCAATGGTCCTATACCATCCTGTGACAAATCCACATTCGTCCCGCCCCCGCTAAGCTCAGGGTCACGGTCACAGACTTGGTGCATTTGAAACCTTAACGCTCGGGTAAATGGCTTGTAATTTCAGTTTCTTTGCTCGGATCTGTTTCACATTTCACACACGCATTGCTCCAATGGTCCTCTACCGCTCTGTGACAAATCCACATTCGTTCCGCCCCCACTAAGACCCAGGTCAAGGTCACAGACTTGGTGCGTTTGAAACCTTAACGCTCGGGTAAATGGCTTATAATTTGTGTTTCCTTGCTCGGATCTGCTTCAAATTTCACACACGCATTGCTCCATTGGTCCTCTACCGCCCTGTGCCAAATCCAAAACCTTAACGCTCGAGTAAATAGCTTGTAATCAAATATGCATCGTTTTTCATTGGCTGCCAGTGGGGGCATTCGTGTGCCGACAGGCCATATTTATAGTAATTTCTGTTTCCTTGCTCGGATCTGCTTCACATTTCACACACGCATTGCTCCAATGGTCCTGTGCCACCCTGTGACAAATCCACATTCGCCCCCCACCCCCCGCTAAGCCCAGGGTCAAGGTCACAAACTTGGTGCGTTCAAAACCTTAACGCTCGGGTAAATGGTTTATAATTTCTGTTTCTTTGCTCGGATCTGCTTCACATTTCACACACACAATGCTCCAATGGTCCTATACCATCCTGTGACAAATCCACATTCGTCCCGCCCCCGCTAAGCTCAGGGTCACGGTCACAGACTTGGTGCATTTGAAACCTTAACGCTCGGGTAAATGGCTTGTAATTTCAGTTTCTTTGCTCGGATCTGTTTCACATTTCACACACGCATTGCTCCAATGGTCCTCTACCGCTCTGTGACAAATCCACATTCGTTCCGCCCCCACTAAGACCCAGGTCAAGGTCACAGACTTGGTGCGTTTGAAACCTTAACGCTCGGGTAAATGGCTTATAATTTGTGTTTCCTTGCTCGGATCTGCTTCAAATTTCACACACGCATTGCTCCATTGGTCCTCTACCGCCCTGTGCCAAATCCAAAACCTTAACGCTCGAGTAAATAGCTTGTAATCAAATATGCATCGTTTTTCATTGGCTGCCAGTGGGGGCATTCGTGTGCCGACAGGCCATATTTATAGTAATTTCTGTTTCCTTGCTCGTATCTGCTTCACATTTCACACACGCATTGCTCCAATGGGTCCCTGTGCCACCCTGTGACAAATCCACATTCGCCCCCCACCCCCCGCTAAGCCCAAGGTCAAGCTCACAGACTTGGTGTGTTTGAAACCTTAACGCTCGGGTAAATGGTTTGTAATTTATGTTTCCTTGCTCGGATCTGCTTCACATTTCACACACGCATTGCTCCAATGCTCCTCTACCGCCCTGTGACAAATCCACATTCGTCCCGCCCCCGCTAAGCCCAGGGTCAAGCTCACAGACTTGGTGCTTTCCAAACCTTAACGCTCGGGTAAATGGCTTATAATCAAATTTGCCTCGTTTTCTTTGGCTGCCAGCGGGGGCATTGGTGTGCAGACAGGCCACATTTCTAGTTTAATTAATAATAGAATGGCGAACAGTGTATATCCTGATATACACTGGTCGCAAAACCAATAAGCCCCATTTCTCCAGTCACAGCCACAACAACAACAACAACAACAAGTGAAACGTCAACAATGCCAACGACACCAATCCTGCAGATACACATCTCTGCTTTGTTGACCGTCCGTCTTTCCAGCTAATACACAATTCATTCTAGAGGTGAGTAAGTAGCTAAAGGTTTGTTTTCATTCTCAGAATAGTTGCTGTCAATGAAATGGATTT
Source organism: Conchocele bisecta (assembly GCA_029237695.1). Classification (NCBI taxonomy): domain Eukaryota; kingdom Metazoa; phylum Mollusca; class Bivalvia; order Lucinida; family Thyasiridae; genus Conchocele; species Conchocele bisecta. Next base: position 45,617 of record CM055273.1, on the reverse strand, counting down.
GAAAATAAACCGGAGATAAAAGAGAAAGTTACTGAGGATAACCGGTTACCGAACGATACCTATATCCGTCAGTTTTATGATCAACTGCCCAAACAAGAAATGTGGCTGTGATTGGAGAAATGTGGCTTATGGAAATTTTACCAGTGTAGCAGTCCTGATGCCTGATAATGATCTACATTACTGCTAGAAACATGACGGGTGTTTCATTGATGGAATGGTGAACAGTGCAGATACTGATCGATGTGGACGCAGTCTGATCTGGATCTACACTGGTATCAAAACCTGTAAGCCTCATTTCTCCAGTCACAGCCACATTTGAATCAGTGGTGTATTGCTAGACATAGCACTATGGCTTTACTACCGATAGCAATGTAAATAATAAATGAATTCAGGGCTCCAGATAAGGTGCGTATTTGCGTAAATACCCAATTCAAATTGCCAAAAACCCAATTGAAATCAGAAGTAGTGAGTATCAAAAAGCAATGAAAAATTTATGGTATCTTTATCATGCTGCAGAAAACAATTCTAATGAAATACCAAGATGTGTTTTAATTTAGAAGCAAACTATTCATTAAGTGCGGTCTGCTGATGTGTAAACAGTAGTGTGATTCTATTTTACACAATTAAAATTTTGAAATACCCAATTGCTTCAGAAATGATGGAGTGACAATACTCAATTACGAGTTCCTTATCTGGAGCGCTGTAATAAATGATAAGTCCAATAATGAAAAATAGAAGTTAAACATGAGAGACATGACATGTTAGTCTAGTGTTTTGCGTGTTCTTGTGTGAATTTTCACACATTTTGTTAGTTGCGGGAAGTAACTGTCATGTTTCCAGCACTCCAGATAAGGAATTAGTAATTGAGTATTCTCACTCCATCAGTTCTGAAGCAATTGGGTATTTCAAAATTTTAATTGATGACAATTCTAATGAAATACCAAGATGTGTTTTCATGGAAAATACGAAAAATATGCTACATTTGTGGTCTGTTTAGTTTTCTGCAGTATGATAAAGGTACCACAAATTTTTTATTGTTTTTCGATACTCGCTACTTCTGACCTCAATTGGGTTTTTGGCAATTTTAATTTGGCAATTTTAATTTGGTATTTAAGCAAATACGCAGCTTATCTGGACTTCTGTCATGTTTCTCGCGCGTTACTTCACCATGGTGTAGCTCAATCATCTTGATGATATTGAAGTGTCATTACATACCCCGTGTTAATGTTATTGTTAGCCGGCCAGGATTCACATCTGATATACTGTAGCTATGGCACCATATTGTATTATGCCATTGTTAATATGTGTCTCCCAGTATTTAATTGTGAGGCCCTGCATTGTTCAATACTTTTCTCTTCGGCATTGTTTTCTTGGTGGCATCCGTTCTAGTTATTTAGGGTTGAAAGGGTTAAAATTTGAGTTTAAATTTGGACAAAATCCTGACAAAACCAGGCTTGTTGCTTCTGTGACTTGTACAGACCCGGACCAGCCTGTACACCAATACTAATCTGTTGTATGAAAGTTAACATGATTCACCCTTAACCTGTTACATTCACCCTTAACCTGTTACATTCACCATTAACCTGTTACATTCACCCTTAACCTGTTCCTTAACCTGTTACATTCACCATTAACCTGTTACATTCACCCTTAACCTGTTACATTCACCATTAACCTGTTACATTCGGAATACAGTTTCGGGTGTATGAAAATTAAAATTTTGAAATATTTTCTTTCCGATTTATGTTATTTCTCAATTGAAGTATAGGTTGTGACCACTCATTTCAACCGATGAGACGGTTCAAATGTTGATCACAATATACTTACGGTGATAAATATAGAAAATGTTTACAAACACTCTAGAGCCAGACGAGTTCTATATTTGTCATGATTTTCAAGATTTTTAAAACATTTTGCATGACGCGCAAGTATCTTATGCATAAAACATTACTTTTTAACAGTTGCACATGACACTTGGTATATTAATAATAATGATTGTCTACATTCTACACAACATGTGTCACAATGTCAGAAAGTATAGTTGAAAACTTATAACTGACTAAATAGTCATCTGGTTATTTTGGAGTTTGATAAATATTGGCAAATCTTGTTTATTTTTCACAAATACTATTGTTACATTAACTCTTTGAACCCGAAAGCCTGCTTTAGCGGTTTATGCAAACAGTGCAGATCCAGATGAGCCGGCTCATAACGAGCCGTCTCATCAGGATCTGCACTTTTTGAAAGTAATTTTCAAATTTTTGAGAACAAAAAATACCCCCTTTTCATAAATGGACTAGTCTGAAAACCATTTTGTGATGGTTGGATTGGTTGCACAATTACAAAATCAAAACCCATTGCAGTTTCTGAGGTGTGAAAGGGTTAAATAAGGCTTCATGTGGGGAGAGTGAGAGACAACTTGATGGGCAACTACAATTTTCATTATGCTTCATTTCTGACCTAATCTGAAGCTGTTTCTTATCTCTTTGCATGCTGGGAAATTTGTGGGCTATAAATAGTTCAAAAATAGCAGATGACAATTCATTATATTTTCTTTTATTTCCCCTTATAAATGTCACAAATATGTCTTGGAATTTCATTAGAATTGTGTCCAGAGGACACAATTCTAATGAAATTTCAAGACATATTTACAGAGAGAAATAAAACATATATACATGTACTCCTAATTCGTTTGGCGGATATTTTCGCCGCTAGCATGCAAAGATTTAATATATCTAGTAATTGTTAGTTAACGTGGTTCACGAGTGGAGCGCAGTGGCCTGGTGGATAGAGCGTCAGACTGCTGATCTAAAGGTCGTTGGTTCGAGCCTCACCGGAGGCGCTGCGTTGTGTCCTTGAGCAAGACACTTTATCCACACTGCTCCAGTTCACCCAGCTGTGAATGGGTACCGATAATTCGTAGTTGCTCTGTAAATACGAATTACCGGCTTCTCTCAAAAAATCTCTACCTCCGTTCTTTCTCCCATTCTTGGGAGACGGCATGCAAGGTCCTAGAGCCAGTGCCGCCGTTAAATATAAGGAAAAAAAAGAAAAGAAAAAAAGTGGTTCACACCATTAATATTAATATTGTTTTAACTGAACTTGCCAAATTTAAAATGCCATTTGAATACTGTATCATTCGTGTTTCTCCCATATTTTCTTAAAATTTATATAAACGTATAAATGTACTTTGAAAACACATGAGACTGGTTATAATCTGAACCCATAAAACCTGTCATGCTTGTCGAGGCACTAGCCACTCGTTTCGCGAACGGATGTCGTCGCACCGGGGACGGTGGATACCACTCCCTTACAGGGTCAAAGTCTGTCATACTGGTGGCCGCACTTTTGACCCTCCTGTGGCGTACACTGGCCGATGTGGGACAGTTTGGGTCGTCGGCCTGGTCGAAATCATCGTCGTCGTCGCACGCGATACGGAGCCAGCTCCTCCTGGGAGCTATACTGGTCGTCATACTCCGCCTCCCCTTTCCTTATACTCCTTAATATAGTGGCAGGCATTCAACATGCAGTTACCATGTTTTAAATGTATTCTAACTAGACATTATACCAAAGTTAGATCACGGTTCGTCGAGATCATGTACGACGAGATAATCCGCGAGCTTTAGCGAGTGGATTATCGATCGTACATGGGGACGAACGTGATTTAACTGTTTTATCACATCCTCATGAGAGAAATAAAACACATACTCCTAATTCGTTTGGCGGATATTTTCGCCGCTAGCATGCAAATAGTTAAATATTGCAAAATATATATACAGTAGACCCTCTCTAAACCGGACAGACACCCTGGCGACCCCATTGTGTTTAATTTAGATGGGTTTCACTGTCATTTATGTCATTGTCGTATCTGTTCATGATTGAAAATGACAAAAACTGTTCATGAAGAACTTAATTACAGTGAAGCTTCTCTAAACTGGACACCCTGGGGAAGTGGGTGGCAGGTGGGAGCAAGCGATGGGTAATTTAACAATCGGGGTTCATCCTTACCGGAATCCCGACTGGAGACCTGGTTTGGCCCTCACATTTGGCATTTTGTATATGACAGATACCCCTTATGTGAGTATTACGATTATTCGTAATCCTATTTTAGGGGAAGGGGCCAAGTGACTTTGGTGTGGTATGGACCTGCCGCCAGGTCAGGTTATTCTAATTTCAGGGCTGAATATATTTTTTCTCGTTGTAAATATTCAGTTCTGATTTTGGGATTTCCCCCCTAATGCAGCATGTTAAAACGGGATCGAACCTGTTTGCCCGGCCTTACATGACCTTAGCTGTTGATAGGCCGTTAAACACCAATAAACAAACAAACACCCTGGGGACCCCCAGGGTGTCCGGTTTAGAGAGGTTCCACTGTAGCAGATTGTAAAATGTGTCTGAATGTACCATACCCTGTCGAACATACCAGTATCGAACCTACCACCTAGCTGGGCCCCATATCTGCTACACCGGTCATAGTATAGACTGCATTGTTTAAAGAAAAAAATGCAAAGTGTCGAATGATTAATGGATTTTAAATATCATTTGATTCGGATTTAAAAATTTAAATATGTCTGTAAGCTAACATCTTAATACTCGGTGAGCAATTCGGGCTAGATACTACATTTTCAAATTACAACAGGGTGGTGCATAGACCATCCATCTAAAACTAACAAAACACAACAAATTAAATTTGCCATGCCACAAGCACATAGCATCTCTGTCGTGTTACGTTTCGGTTACCTAGCCACTTGTCTACCCAGTAGCGCAGCTTGTCTCCCCGAAATTTGTGTTCACGCCATTTGCTATTCGAGCATGGTCTCCGGAATCACCACGCTACTTTATACGCGGTCATAATCAATTCCAAATTAACAGTCCCACCCATTATATGGAAGAATAGCGTTAGTTTGCATTATATTTACTTGTTTGGTTTCATGGTTAACTTGTATGTACTCGTCATTTTGGGATATTTTGTATTTCCATAAATGTCGTACTCGTCCATCGATCAGTTCGGACCTACGCTGTTTTGCAACAAACGTAATTTGTATGTTTTGAATAGTTCTATATTGCATTGATTAGCACATGCCTACTTGTTCATATCATAATTTCGATATAATGTTCTGGTCTACACAGCTCCAAGGTTGATTCGGACAGAAACGCGTCTATTCTCGCTTCGTATTACTAGTTTACACGTGTAATCTTATTGAGATGTTTAGTTATCTGAAAGACACATGTGTATGCACATACAGCAACGCTACGTACAAATACACACGTTTGTGACGAAACATTCACACATGGATTCTCTCAAACGGAACATGCTCATATGAAAGGACGATTCCCTTACGTGTGAATTGTAGACGACGTGCTCATACACCACCGGGGATAGTCCTCAGTCATCTACATTTGATTCACATTGACTGACACATTTGCATTCACACATGTGATCGTACTCGTACACACCGGGGATACATTTTCATTCACATGTGACACGACCTACTTGCTCATACATACCGGAGAAAGTCCTTACTCAAGTGACACGACTTTCACACTTGTGATCACAAACAGTACGTGCTCGTACACACCGGGGATAGTCCTCACTCATGCGACACATTTTCATTCACACATGTGATCACGAACAGTACTTGCTCATACATACCGGAGAAAGTCCTTACTCAAGTGACACGACTTTCACACTTGTGATCACGAACAGTACTTGCTCATACATACCGGAGAAAGTCGTCACTCAAGTGGCACGACTTTCACACTTGCATTATCGCGAACAGAACCTTTATGAACAGTCATTCACACTAGTGATCACTAACAGTACATCCTTGTACACACCGGGGATAGGCCACATACATGTAAGATGTTTGCTTTGTAGTTAGTTAATATTTGTTTATTGTGTATTTTCAGTTTTCACCGTTCATTGGAAAATACAGAATAGTACTGAGAATTCGTGTTGTTCGATTGGTGACACTAGCTGGTGTGGTTCCGACCATAAGACAGCATAATCTCGGACACATTTACATTGACCTACGAACTGTGAAATGGACTCGTAGATGCAGTACATTAGCCCCATGGGATGTTTAAGCAGCAAGGGTATAAAGCAGGACCCGAACCCGCGGACCGACCGCTATGGGGAGTATGATAAGTGGGAGGCGGAGACGGAATATGGCCAGTACGAGGACCAGTACAGCTCACAGGAGGGACTGGGCGAGTACCGGGGGGTACACTGGGACGATGATGACGATTCCGTGGATCGACATGGAACTACACCGTCGAAGTTTCGCAAGAAAAGCTCGAAAAGCGCAACAACCGTTACTAGTATTATGTCGGATTTTACGGATCAGACGAAGTGAGTTGGTTTTCGATTTTTGTGATTGGATGTTTGTGAATTTGCTCATTCCTAGTTTAAACATGTATTTAGTATTAGTATTTTAAAACAAGCATTTATATGAAAGTAATGTGTATGTGTTTGGTAGCTAACAGTAACATTTATTGAAACCATCTCCAATCTGATCACACCTAATACTATACAAGTATCATGTTTTCATCCCAGGTTTTTGTTAGATATGAAGTACAAAGATTCACCATCATTATTCAAATAAACACCCCTGTGGATATGAAAATCATGGGAAACAAAAACATTGTACGACTAAAATGTTTGTAAGCTCAAATTTAGAATCGTCTGGAAATTTCAATTGATGGATTTACATTTATTTAGCATAGGCTGCATATGCAGCCTATGCTCAATAAATGTAAATCCAATAAATGTTTACAAGAAAACATTGTTAATGTGAAATTTACAGACTGTCATCAATTGATGGATTTACATTTATTCAGCATAGGCTGCTGATGAGTAGATGAGCAAAGTTTATTTCAATTTTTTATTCGACCGCCGGGTAACGGATTATCAACTTAGAATTTGGCAGTTTTGCCTTGTAACTCCTAAGACTTTTATACCCTAATAGCTACACACCTGAAACCTGGTATGTAGCTTCCTTATGATGAGTTAATGCGCAAAGTTTATTTGGATTTATGATTCGACCCCCTTTTCAACTCCAAATTGTGCCTCGTTTACTATCACAGCGGCATGTGGGCCATCCATGTTCAATGAACACATTTTCTAGTTGATAAAAATGGAAAATAAAAAGTAATCAGCAGATGACAAAATGTATTTTAGCATTGTAAGGGTTAACTCTTTGCATGCTTTTCAGTTAGACTAATATTGATCAAGTACCCGAGATAGCAACAGTTATGTCGTATGTTACGCTAATATTGAACATGCATATTCTGCATGTTTGAGTTGTGTTTTTCACGTCTGAAGTTAACCCTATCAACCCAACAGACCATAAAACGAAAATTTGCAAACAATGTAGATCAAGATGAGTCGCCAGGTCCTCAGGAACTGCAGTGTTTACTATTCTTTTAAGATGTTGCTGGTTTCTAATGAAATCGGTGAACTCATTTATATAAATATTACAAAATCTGGCATAATGACTTTCCAAAACAGTGTGGACCTAGATCAACCTACCGTATACGTCCCAGAGCTCCAGATAAGCTGCATATTTGCTTAAATACCCAATTAAAATTGCCAAAAACCCAATTGAAATCAGAAGTAGCGAGTATCAATGTTGCAGAACCATGCTGCAGAAAACAATAAACAGACCACAATTATAGCACATTTTTCTTATTTGCCATGAAAACACATCATGCCAAGACATGTTTTAATTTCGAAGCAAACTATTCAATAATTGCTGTCTGTTGATGTGTAAACAGTATACCGGTAGTGTGATTTTATTTTACCCAGTTAAAATTTCGAAATACCCAATTGCTTCAGAAATGATGGAGTGACAATACTCAATTACTAATTCCTTATCTGGAGCCCTGCGTCCACACAGTCTAATTAGGATCACCTTTTGGTCAGTGAAACAACTATTGTGCTATCATTGGACCTTAGACCGCTACTCACAACAATTGTCGTCTCCTGTTGCTTTTATATCTTGCCTTATTTATCAATAAAAACATGGTTTGACAGCACTTGAGAATCATTTCCAATGGAAATTATTCTAAATTGGAAATGATTCTAAAGTGCTGTCAAAGCATGTTTTGGATGATAAAAATGGAAAATAGAAAATAAACAGCAGACGACATCAAAATTAAGATAGCGGTGTAAGGGTTAATTGTAACAATAAACTTGAATTGTTCATATTTTCAGTTAGTAAATCAATTTAGATGCATATGGTGGCTTAGCTCCTGAATTAGTTACAGGGATACTTGACAAAGTCAATTTGTTATTTATACCCCCGGCATATGAAGTACGTCGAGGGGTATATTATAGGAATGAATGGCCTTTTTGTGGAATTTATCGGGGTATAAACTTGGAAAAGTCGCGGGAATACTGGACGAAGGCCGGAAGGCCTCGTCCAGTAATCCCGCGACTTTTCCAAGTTTATACCCCGATAAATTCCACAAAAAGGCGCCCCGTACAGGCACCGGGGCGGGATCAACTGATCCTGAGAATAGTGCTGCAGTAGCCATTGCTTGTCGTAAAAGGCGACTAAACTGGCTTAACGATTGGGTTCATACTTTCCGGAACCCACTATACCGGATTTGGCCCTCCTGTACATTTTTGGCTTTCTTGTATGTGAGAGTTGAGTCGGGCTATGCCCCATATATAAAAGTAAGATTAGCGCTAATCCTATTACATTTTAGGGGATGGGATAAATGATCTGGTGTGGCGAGGGCCTGGCACCAGATCAGGTTGTTCTAATTTCAGGACTGAATATATATTTTGATTGTAAATATTGAGTTCTGAAGTTGGGATTTACCCCCCTCGGACAGGTGGATACGGGACTCGACCCCGTTGACCCGTCTGCATGTAGACTCCCTGAGGCTTGTACCTCTATGTCAGAAAAGCGGACGTTAAACCCTATTCACTCACTCACTCCACAAAAAGGCCATTCATTCCTTATAATTCCAGCATTTGAAATAAATTCATCAAGATAATGTGCTTATTTTCCGTTTTCTTAAGAATTATTTTAACTGCGCCTGACGGTTTCGGAAAGTAGTTCGGCATGGAGTTTACTGGGATATAAATTTTGGACGGAGACTTGCAATGGACCAATCAAATGTTAGGGAATTGTGTAAATATTTTTGTGATGGAATTACAGTTTTCGTAATTCCGCCCGTCCTTCCGCTTGTCCATCAGTCCGCGTTAATGTTTTTGGTACCCATTATCTCTCTAACAGTAAGTTGGATTGATCTCAAACTTCATACACCTCCTTATCATCATCCATATTTTCATTACATACCACACCCATGTGGCCTTCGTGTCCAATGTCACTGTTAAATTACTTAGAAATTTGCGTTTAAAGTTTTTTAAATATTTGCGTTAAAGTTTTTATTTGTTGGTCCAGGCGGCAGCCGGGGGTATACGTGAGCCCCTGCTCACTTTCTCTACTGTCTGTTCCACGTTTTGCTGCCGACGAACTTTTGGCCATTAAACACATTAAATCTAAAAAATATTTAAAAATAAGTACTTTTTCATCAATAACAAAAGTCACCCTCCCCAAAAAAAATTTAACATGGGGAGTCAATTTCCAAAACTTTTCGTTTTTTGATCCTTCAGGAAATTTGGAAATTGATGCCGAAACCTGTCGAAATAGCTTGAAAATGATGTAACTAAGAAAACAAAAGTTGAATTTTGAAAATCGGAATAAAATCAATATTTGTTGGAATGTCATCAAATAATTTTTTTGGGGAGGGTGACTTTTTTGTTATTGATGAAAAAGTACTTTTAAATATTTTTTAGATTTAATGTGTTTAATAGCCAAAAGTTCGTCGGCAGCAAAACGTGGAACAGACAGTAGTTCATGTACTAACATCAACCCTATCCTTAACCCTTAGACCGCTATCTTAATTTGTTGTCGTCTGCTGTTTATTTTCCATTTTTATCATCCAAAACATGCTTCGACAGCACTTTAGAATAATTTACAACATGCTTTGACAGCACTTCAGAATCATTTCCATTGGAAATGATTCTGAAGTGCTGTCAAACCATGTTTTTATTGAGAAATAAGGCAAGATATAAAAGCAACAGGAGACGACAATTGTTGTGAGTAGCGTGTCTAAGGGTTAAAGATTATAAGAGTTTCTCCATCATGTAATAACTCGATAGATTACTTTAATAGTCACACACATGGTGCATGTGGACATAAGTGACACACTCGTACGACCATTCTCATGGCATTAACATTTGAACCATCACAAAGGTCACTGCAACGCTTGGCATACTTGACTGTAAAAGTAGCCATCATTTACAAACATCTTTGATACATTTTCCAGTTTCGTTTCTGCATTTACGCAGCACACGGGCAAGGTATGCGCATGAGGATGTGATAAAACAATTAAATCACGTTCGTCCCCATGTACGATCGATAATCCACTCGCTAAAGCTCGCGGATTATCTCGTCGTACATGCGGACTAACCGTAATCTAACTTTGGTATAATGTCTAGTTAGAATACATTTAAAACATGGTAACTGCATGTTGAATGCCTGCCACTATATTAAGGAGTATAAGGAAAGGGGAGGCGGAGTATGACGACCAGTATAGCTCCCAGGAGGAGCTGGCTCCGTATCGCGTGCACTGGGACGACGACGACGATTTCGACCAGGCCGACGACCCAAACTGTCCCACATCAGCCAGTGTACGCCACAGGAGGGTCAAAAGTGCGGCCACCAGTATGACAGACTTTGACCCTGTAAGGGAGCGGTGTCCACCGTCCCCGGTGCGACGACATCCGTTCGCGAAACGAGTGGCTAGTGCCTCGACAAGCATGACAGGTTTTATGGGTTCTGATTATAACCAGTCTAAGTAAGTCGCGTGAAGACGATTGTCATGTGTTTTCAAAGTACATTTATACGTTTATATAAATTTTAAGAAAATATGGGAGAAACACGAATGATACAGTATTCAAATGGCATTTTAAATTTAGCAAGTTCAGTTAAAACAATATTAATACCTTGCATGGTGTGAACCACTTTAACTAACAATTACTAGATATATTAAATCTTTGCATGCTAGCGGCGAAAATATCCGCCAAACGAATTAGGAGTACATGTATATATGTTTTATTTCTCTCTGTAAATATGTCTTGACATTTCATTAGAATTAAGTCCTCAGGACACAATTCTAATGAAATTCCAAGACATATTCATGATATTTACGGGGAGAAATACAAGAAAATATGATGAATTATTGTCCGGTTATTTTGAACTATTTATAGCCCACAAGTTTCCCAGCATGCAAAGAGTTAAATCATGGCTAATATAAATAAATGTATAGTATTTGGTCTACAAGAATGTTAGTGATTGAAACTATAGACCACTGCTGATACAATATTGCTCACATAGGTTAGTTTGTTTGAAACAAAAATCTTACAATCTCAGTCATAGTTTTTGTTTAGTTTATCAATTTAGTTTTATAATTAATGATCTTGATCAAATTTTTATTCATACCATATTGCCTGTATGTATTAGGGCACTGATTCTTGTAACCCAATAATTACATATACCGGTACAGGCATTTCAAAACAATACATAGAGTATCAGTAAATCTGCATGCAGGTCGCTGTTTAGAAGTTTGTTATGGAGGAGCAAATGATATGTAATAGTTATAGTTCATATATTGAATTTTTAATAATTAATTTAAGTAGCAAACGCAAGCGAGCGAGAAATTAATTTATTAAAAATTAAATATGTGAACTATAACGTACTTATTGTTTACGAGCCCACTTGCGAACTTCCGCCCCTAAACGTGATTTCAAATCGCTATACTAGTATGTGATTGGCAGTGTGACACGAAGTGAGCGCGTGTGTGGGCGGTAATATGCTTTGCGTCTGGTGAACTGGTGACAACAAGGTGTAAAATCAGTTCTAAATATAGCGCTGAATATTTAATGATTAATTGAAGGGTAAACAATAAAGTATGTTAACTTGTCTTACACTTGTTATCGCTTGCAATATATTACATGTACATTATTTTATATTACTGTTGATTAATGCTACTATTGTTTTCTACATAATTATATTATTTAATTCTATATCCTACCTTTCTGGTCATATTGCTTCTTTCCCTTAACTATTATTAGACCACTTTTGTTGTATGGCACCCCCGACTTGATAGCTAGAGTTTATTATTATTTCAATCTATATATGAGACACACCATGCGATTTTGTATTTAAAAACATGTGCAAACTTTCATGAAATATATTTACAGAAACTATGATATTTTCTGTTAATGATGTCGAACGCTGACAACATTTTCATTATTTGCTATGAATATTTTGTCAGCGTTCGACTTAATTTACGGAAAATATGGTAAATTTTGTAAATATTTTTTCTTGAAATATCACACATGTTCTTAGGTACAAAATCACATGGCGTTTCTCATATGTTGTACAAGACTAGTGTTGGGATACACCGGTTGTATTGTGACATGCCTATAACACAGCAGTTTCACAAATCTTCAGATGCGTGAGTTGGACAGTTATGATAGTACAGTGAAACCTCTATAAACCGGACACCCTGGGAGGTCCCCAGGGTGTCCGGCTTAGAGAGGTTTCACTGTAAATCAGGCATTTGATCATTCCGAGCCATAGGTATGTGCTATGCGATCATGAATAGATATTATCACCTGAGATAAATCACCATGAAACTCATCAAAAATAAGATCACGTGTGTTTTTTTGGTGTCCAGTTTAGTGAGATTCAACTGTATTATGTTTCTCATTGTTATTTCAGTTTAGATGTAGTGGAGGACCTCTGGGCATGTAAAAATCGGAGTCGGGTACACCAAGTGTCTGTTTCAACAAAGCTGACTAAACAGAAAATGTAAGTAAACTGAATTGTGCAGGCAAGGAAATTCTGAATTGAACAATCATAATCATAATTTCATCATCACGTATTTAGCTAAAATTTGCTATTTATTTTAAAAAAAAATGAAGTAAATGTAGATTACTGTGGTTTTATGATATAACTAAATTTACATCTACAACAAACCAAATGGAACGACCAGTAAGACTACCATATCAAAATACTATCATTCATCTAAACTCAGATAATATTTCAGTTTGTGTGAGTAACTGTTTGATTGAACTTAACTAAATTGGTTAAACTGGTCCGTCCCTTCTTCTATTGCATGTGTGTTGATATAATAATGCAGTATAATTCCAGCACAAACATATTTACACAATTCCCTAACATTTGATAGTCCCGTAGCAAGTCTCTGTCCAAAATTTATATCCCAGTAAACTCCCACGCCTAACTACTTTCCGTAACCGTGAGGCGCAGTTAAAATAATTGTTAAGAAAACGGAAAATAAACACATTTTCTTGATGAATTTGTTTCAAATGCGGGTATTATAAGGAATGAATGGCCTTTTTTGTGGAATTTATCGGGGATATAAACTGGAAAAGTCGCGGGAATACTGGACGAAGGCCTTCCGCCTTCGTCCAGTATTCCCTCAACTTTTCCAAGTTTATACCCCGATAAATTCCACAAAAAGGCCATTCATTCCTATAATATTACTTTTTGTTACATATCAGTTTGGTGAACATAATGTACTACTGGTAGTTGATTACACCAAAGATTAAAGCCTCATATGATTACATGTCCTGAATTTGCCCATTATAAAAGTAGTAAGATTATTACTGATCCTACTGCTTTTGGGAGGGGGCCAAGTGATTCTGGTGTGGCGAGGACCTGGCATCAGATCAAGATCTTTGATTTCAGGGCTGAATATATAGTTCTTTTATTGTAAATATTCAGTTCTGATTTTGGGATTTTCCTCCCATTTGTACATGTACTTGAATTTATACATGTACTTGTACAGGTAATATATTGGATTTAGTACTAAACCAATTGACCCGGCCTTAAAGGACCTTAGCTGTTGATAGGCCGTTAAACCCCAACAAACAAAAACAAAACAAGACATATCTGAAAGTAATTGGATGGATGAACATTCTCATTGACTTTCATGGCTTATTGGATACATTGCTTACCGAACATACTTCAGTAGCCGATTTCATAAAAATTGCAAAGAATACTTTTCTAGCAAAGTATATTTTGAGGGAGAAATCTTTTATTTTTCATGAAATGCATTATTTCATATAGAACTAACAAGTTACAACTGCATATTTTTGATGATTAAAAGTATGCAGAATTATTATACTGAATTTATTACATTATCACAGCCAACTTGGCTGTGATAATGTAATAAATTCAGTATAATAACAATTAATAAATTTATCCTAAAATTGAAAATTTCTCGCTCAAAGTAATGGGACACATTTATGTTTGTTTTGTGACTCTGTAAAACACTTGACATCCATCATATAAATGGTGTCACGAGACGTACAGGAGTGTCAATACGTAATAGTGATTGCAGTAACTGTGTACAGTTTATTTGCTTATATAAATACCAAATTAAAATTGCCAAAAACCCAATTGAAATTAGTAGCGAGTATCAAAAAGCAATACAAAGTTTGTAGTACCATGCTGCAGAAAACAATAAACAGACCAAAAACATAGAATATTTTTTTTATTTTCCATGAAAATACATCTTGGTATTAGAATTGTCTTTCTAATGAAATGCCAAGACATATTTTCATTTCGAAGCAAACGATTCAATAATGCTGTCTGTTGATGTGTAAACAGTATCGTACACTGTATTTTACCCACTTAAAATGTTAATGCCCAATTGTTTCAGAAATGATGGAGTGACAATACTCAATTACTAATCCTTATCTGGAGCCCTGTGTATGTATGGTGAGGCTCTTACTGTGAATATGGAGTGGGTGGCAGGCGGCAGCATGCGATCGGTAATTTAACGATTGGGGTTCATCCTTACCGGAATTCCGACTGGAGACCTGGTTTGGCCCTCACATATGTCTTTGGCATTTTGTATGTGACAGTTGAATCTGGTTATACCCATTATGGGAGTATTATGATTATTCGTAATCCTATTTTAGGGGAAGGGGACAAGTGTCTTCGGTATGGTGGTTACGCTGGAATATATAACTTATATTGGTGGTTACGCTGGAATATATAACTTATATTGGTGGTTACTCTGGAATATATAACTTATATTGGTGGTGACTCTGGAATATATAACTTATATTGGTGGTTACTCTGGAATATATAACTTATATTGGTGGTTACTCTGGAATATATAACTTATGGTGGTTACGCTGGAATATAATTATATTGGTGGTGACTCTGGAATATATAACCTATATTGGTGGTTACTCTGGAATATATAACTTATATTGGTGGTGACTCTGGAATATATAACCTATATTGGTGGTTACGCTGGAATATACTTATATTGGTGGTTACGCTGGAATATATAACTTATATTGGTGGTTACTCTGGAATATATAACTTATATTGGTGGTTACTCTGGAATATATAACTTATATTGGTGGTGACTCTGGAATATATAACTTATATTGGTGGTTACGCTGGAATATAAAAGTGATATTGGTGGTTACGCTGGAACATATAACTTATATTGGTGGTTACAACTTATATTTGTGGTTACTCTGGAATATATAACTTATATTGGTGGTTACTCTGGAATATATAACTTATATTGGTGGTTACGCTGGAATATATAACTTATATTGGTGGTTACTCGGGAATATTAACTATGGTGGTTACTGGATATAACTTATATTGGTGGTTACGCTGGATATATAACTTATATTGGTGGTTACTCTGAATATATAACTTATATTGGTAGTACTCTGGATAACTTATATTGGTGGTTACGCTGGAATATATAACTTATATTGGTGGTTAATCTGGAATATAACTTATATTGGTGGTTACTCTGGAATATAAATATATTGGTGGTTACGCGGAATATATAACTATATTGGTGGTTACGCTGGAATATATAATTATATTGGTGGTTATCTGGATACTTATAACTTATGGTGGTTTCGCTGGAATATATAACTTTGTCTCGGAATATACTTATGGTGGTTATCTGGAATATTAAATTATATTGTACGCTGGAATATAATACTATATGGTTTACGCTGGATATACTTATGGTGGTTACTCTGGAACATATAATTATATTGTGGTTACTCTGGAATATATAACTTATATTGGTGGTTACGCTGGAATATATAACTTATATTGGTGGTTACTCTGGAATATATAACTTATATTGGTGGTTATCTGAATATACTTAGGTGGTTTTACTCTGGATATAATAATTATTGGTGGTTACGCTGGAATATATAATTATATTGGTGGTACTCTGGAATAACTTATATTGGTGGTTACTCTGGCTGGAATATATAACCTTATATTGGTGGTTACGCTGGAATATATAACTTATATTGGTGGTTACGTGGAATATAACTTATGGAATATATAACTTATATTGGTGGTAGTACTCTGGTATATAACTTATATTGGTGGTTACTCTGGAATTTATAACTTATATTGGTGGTTACGCTTGGAATGGATATAACTTATATTGGTGGTGACTCTGGAATATATAACCTTATATTGGTGGTTACTCTGGAATATATAACTTATATTGTGGTACGCTGGAATATATTTATATTGGTGGTTACGCTGGATATATAACTTATATTGGTGGTTACGGCTGGAACTATATAACTTATATTGGTGGTTACGCTGGAATATTAAAAGTATGGTGGTTCGCTGGAAGGACATAATATTTGGTGGTTACTCTGGAATATGGTGGTTACTCTGCTGGAATATATAACTTATATTGGTGGTTACTCTGGAATATATAACTTATATGGTGGTGGACTCTGGAATATACTAAACTTATATTGGTGGTTACTCTGGCGGAATATATAACTATATGGTGGTTACGCTGGAATATATATACTATATGGTGGACTAATCTGGAATATATAACCTATATTGGTGGTTACTCTGGAATATATAACTAAAATTATAAGGTGGTTACGCTGGAATATATAACCTTATATTGGTGGTTACTCTTGGAACTAATAACTTATATTGGTGGTTACGCTAAATATATAACTTATATTGGTGGTTACTCTTGGAATATATAACTTATATTGGTCGGAATACTCTGGAATATAATAACTTATATTGGTGGTACTCTGGAATATATAACTTATATTGGTGGTACTGGATATAAAATAATATTGGTGGTTGATATATAACTTATATTGGTGGTTACTGGAATATATAACTTATATTGGTGGTTACTCTGGAATATACTATTTAATTATTGGTGGTTACTATAATGGTGGTTACTCTGGAATATACTACTTATATTGGTGGTACTCTGGAATATATTACTTAATATTAGGTGGTTACATGAATATAATTACTATGGTGGTTCTCTGGAATATATAACTTATGGTGGTTACTCTGGAATATGGGGGTACGGTGGATATTATAAAAGGTATATTGGTGGTTACGCTGGAATATATAAACTTATATTCGTGGTTACTCTGGAATATATAACTAATGGTGGTTACTGGAATATATAATTATATTGGTGGTTACAACTGGTATAATATACTTATATTGGTGGTTGAATATACTTATAACTTGGTGGTTACGCTTAATTGGAATATATAACTTATATTGGTGGTTATCTTGGAATATATACTTATATTGGTAGTTACTCTGGAATATATAACTTATATTGGTGGTTACGCTGGAATATATAATTATATTGGTGGTTACGCTGGAATATACTTATATTGGTGTTACTTGGATATACTTATTGGTGGTTACTCTGGAATATATAACTTATATTGGTGGTTACGCTGGATATATAACTATGGTGGTTATCTGGATATACTTATATTGGTAGTTACTCTGGAATAAATAACTTATATGGTGGTTAACTTGGAATATTATAACTTAATATTGGTGGTTACGCTGGAATATATAACTATTTGGTAAGGTTACTCTGGAATATATAACTTATTGGTGACTCCCTGGAATATATAAACTTATAATTGGTTGGTTTAACCTGAATATATAACTATATGGTTGGTTAATCCTTGGATATAACTTATATTGGAGGTTACTCTGGAATATATAACTTATATTGGTAGTTACTCTGGAATATATAAACTTATATTGGTGGTTATTACGCTGGAATATATTACTTATATTGGTGGTTACGCTGGAATATATAACTTATATTGGTAGTTACTCTGGAATATATAACTTATATTGGTGGTGACTCTGGAATATATAACTTATATTGGTGGTTACGCTGGAATATATAACTTATAGTGGTGGTTACATTGGTGGTTACGCTATGTTGTGCTTGGTGTGCTTTTGCTTTAAACAGGGATCGAGCAACATTAATGAAATTGTTAGACTTCTCCCAGATTTCATTTGTGGGAGAATATTTTTTTAATAAAGAGTGTAACGTATAATGTATATACATGTACAAACATAAAATAAATGTATTACATGTACATCATATAAACCAGTTTAATATCTTGAAAATTATTGTGCATCCAAATACTGAGCATAATATACAGAACATGTAATATATCTTACTTTGTGCAGGTTAAATATTGAATACTCTTTGTTTTGTCCTTTATTATAACAATGAAAAGTTAAATGTGATCATTTGACCATTGATTGGACATTTGAAACCATACTCTAGGTGCTGAGCTTGGCAACATCCAACATTCAAATGCATAATATGTTTATTAATGACCGAGGATTTATGTTTTATAGGCTATTGGCTGGCATCATTTGTTTTGTAAAATATTCAAAACATTTATAGATTATTTGATTTGTATGTGAATATATGCACGAATTCCGCAGTGTGCGATATTGCGCGACTTTAGGAGCGCATATCGTTGCGCGGCGGAAACGAGTGGCACTATCCATACATAAAATAACCTTTTTATTGTATACATAAATCACTCACAATTCATATGAAAATTATACAAATGTAAAATAAAAATAATCAAATTAGTGGTGGTTTAGAAGGAACTATTTTACGTGGTGAAACGTAGTTCCGGCACTGACTAATATGAACTCACGTGACGTCAGTATGGGAAAATATTGACGCCTTGCATTTCATTGTGTTTCAATGGGAAACGAAAGTACGTACCGGTCACTACCGGTATATACAATGTACATGTAATAATATGTTGGTTGTATGTTATTGTTGTTCTGTCTCATACATGTAACCATGTTTAATTGATGTCTAAATTGATAACATGCTAATATTGACACTGTATTAAAAGTGTAGTTTAAATAAATATCTAGAGCTGTTATAGATAGTTTAGAAAAGAGATATCCTATTCTCAATATTTGACTGCATAATTCAATTTACTAGCATGTATCACTGTTCGTTACAATTTCGCCGTGTATCAATCACAGGAATTTGGCGTGTGTCGGCTTTAATTGGTATAACTATATATTTAAGAACATAGCTTCTAACTTTGGTCGGACACGACCTCGTATCATAACAAAAAGTAACATGTTTAAAGAAAATGGTAATTTTCTATGCATTCTATAATATCTGCAGGATAACGATAATTCTCAAATGATCATATGAACTTGCCACTACAATAATGACGTTAGAACCTTAAACACAATTAATTTTCATTTGTTAGATACGAGGTTGTGTCCGACCTAGGAAAAGGAGCTGTAATTCGATATTATTTGCATAAATATGTTCTAACTATGTTATTTTAGCAAGATAACAATAATTCTCAAATGAACATGTGCAATTTTCCGTCAAAATATTTCCACGTTAATATAATCGCGTAATGTGCTATGATACGAGGTCATGTCCGACCAAAGTTTCGAAGCCTTGTTCATATATATAGAGTTATACCGATGAAGCCAAACGCGCTGAATGCCTGTGGTATCAATAGCATATTAACAGGTATCAGTAAACAGACATCATATGACAACACGAAACCTGCCCAGATATTACGGCCATATAAACAATGCAAAAACCAATATCTTTTTTCGATAATATTAAATTTTATCAAAATTAAGAATGAAACCTTCTTTTTATTTCGTGAAAAATTTGGTCCTATATTGATTTTATTGCGAAAAACCAATTTCCCCCATGTTAAATCCCATATACATCTTCACACAGTGAAGATGTCTATAGGGATTTAACATGGAGACATTTTTCGAATTTCAGAAATAGTGGACCGATTTTCAAAATCTAACTTTTGTTTTCTTAGTGAGATCAAGAATTCCCAGCAATCGATCCGGGTTTCAGATGAATTTCAAAAAAAAATAATTTGACTTCCTCCCCCATCTCCTGACCTCTCTCCTTTTCATCCCCCCCCCCCCCCCCCCCCCATGTTAAAATCCAATTTGAAAGACATATAAATATATCGAATAAAATAAATACTTGACCAAATTTATTTCACTAAATAAAAAGAAGGCTCATTCTTAAATTTTGGCTAAGATTTAATATTAATAGAAACAAAAAATTGTTTTTGCATTCTTTATATTGCCATACAATTTGGGCAGGTTTCGTGAAACAGAACAGTAACTCTAGAAATATGATTTCTTTTTCTGATGTGAATGCATACTGTAATACCCATGTGTTACAACATATTAAACATACATGTTTGTGATGAAAACAAATACTGTCGCCATTAAATTTTGTTTGTCTACAGATTGTAAATGATGTCCCGAACTATAGTTTTTTTTATTTTCTAGTATCTCAATTCTATTATTCGCTAGGAAATTAATTTCAACAATGCGGGGGCATGTGGTTACTAAATATAACTGCTGAGTTATTGAACATTTAGTGATTAATTTAATAGATATTTGCAAAATGTGTCGCAATATGCGATTAATTGAGACAAAATTCTCTGCTTTCATGGGTCGAGAAACTAGGGCAAACAATAAAATTTGAATAATAAACATAGTGTACAGTAGGTGGACAGAAGTAATTTACCCGAAAGTTAAAATCCCAATAGACTTTCATGTATTTACCATCTTTGCTCTCAAATATGTAGCTCAGTACATACATTACCAATTTGAATGAATGACAGCATGACTGGCTAAATTTACTGATGTAGAATTCCATATTAGTTCACATTTTATGTGTGATATCACATTCATTGTTCTTCTTTAACCCTTACAAGGGTGGAAATACTTTTTGTCTGTTTGTTAACGTGCCTTCCAAAGGAAGGGGTGCTTATGCTATACCCCGGTGGCATCAGCCTCTATGCATCTGTCCGGCTTCATGGGTGGTTGGTTGGGCGAAAGTGACAGCGTAAATTAATGGTAGGGGTTCCGCCTTATAGGAATCACAATTGCCTGGTTTGGCCAATTTGCCTGGTATGTTTTTATCTTTGGCTCTTTTGTTTGAATTGGGTTATTAGCCTATTATAAAAGGGCTGAATATATTATTATTTTTTGTTGCAAATATTCAGTTCTGATTTTGGGATCCCCCCACCACTACTTTCAGCCTGTCTATCACCCATACAGCCACCATACTTCTACCACATCATTATGATGACTCGTTGCAAACTACTAGATATCCCTGACCTGCTTGTGACACTGACTTACAGTGAAACCTCTCTAAACCGGACACCCTTGGAGGTCGCCAGGTGTCCGTTTTAGAGATGGTCCACTGGTAATAAATCAAGACATATGACCATTCTGAGACATAAGTAAATAATTATGTGTGCTTGGCATTCATGATCATGCATTGTTATCGGGGATAAACTAACCAGAAACCCATCAAAAAAAGATCGGAGATGTTGTATTGGTGTCCGGTTTAGAGAGTTTAGACTGTACGTGCTTAAATTACTAATGAGTAACTTTCAATGTTATGTTTTCGTGTTTTGCTCTGTTTCAGCCTATTTATCACCCATACAACCACGATTTGCCTGGTTTGGCCCTCAGGTACGTTTTTATCTTTGGCTCTTTTGTTACCTGGGAGTTGGATTGGGTTATTGCCCATTGTAAAAGTAGTAAGATTATTAATGATCCTACTGCTTTTGGGAGGGGGCCAAGTGATTCTGGTGTGGCGAGGGCCTGGCATCAGATCAGGATTATTCTGATTTCAGGGCTGAAAATAGTATTTTTTTATGTAAATATTCAGTTTCTGATTTTGGGATTTTCCCCCCATTTGTACATGTACTTGAATATGTACAATGTTACTTGTACAGGTAATATATGGGATTTAGTACTAAAACCCATTGACCCAGCCTTAAAGGACCTTAGCTGAGGTTGATAGGCCGTTAAACCCCAAAACACAAACAAACAAACAAACAGTCCCCGTATATCACAAAGTTAACCCTTAGACCGCTAACACACAACAATTGTCGTCGGCTGGTGCTTTTTATATCTTGCCTTATTTCTCAATAAAAACATGGTTTGACAGCACTTCAGAATCATTTCCAATTGTTCCAAAGCATGTGTAAATGATTCTAAAGTGCTGTCAAAGCAGTTTTTGATGATATTTAAGTATATGATAATAATGGAAAAAAGAAAATAAACTGTAGACAAAAAAGAAATTGAGCTTGTTTAGCATTAGTTCTATAGCTATTATACTTGCACACTATCATGAGCTAAATAACCACTGAATCAAATGACATTCATTTGACCTTGACCTACAATTGCAATATTTGCCTAGCTGTTTCCCTTGTTAAAGTCTTTGTTCGAGCTTGTAAAATCAATACCATTAAAGAATACACCCACCCAAATCAAACCATCTGTGAATCAAATGACCTTCGGTGTGTGTACCTTGATAACTATTGCAATATTTACATAGTTATTTCATTGACTTGTATCATCGATACAGTTAGGCATACCACCACCTTATACTTGCACACTATCATGAGCCAGTGATGTTCACCGCAAACCACTCTGAAACAAATGATTTTCATGTGACCTTGACCTACAATTGCCACATTTACCAGTTATTTTGCCTTGATTAAAGTTTTGGTTTCAGCTTATTATTTTCAATACTATTAGTCATTACAGCCTTCAAAACAATTGCACACTATCATGAACCAGTGATATTAACCGCAAACCACTGTGAATCAAATTAATTCAATGTGACCTTGACCTACAATTGACATTGATATTTCTCTTTGTGAAAGTATATTTTGTTCGGAGCTTGTATTTTCAATAATATTACGCATACAGCTACCATACATTGCACACTGTCATGAGTCAGTGATGTGCACCGCAAACCACTGATAAACAAATGACCTTCATGTAACCTTGACCTATAATTATAAATAATTACATTATTTCCCTTGGTTAAAGTTTTGTTTTAGCTTGTATCTCGTAAAACTTTGAAACCGTAATAGCTGGAGACTTGATACTTAGTTGTGTATCTTCCTTGCATTGTGTATTTAATTTGGATTTTTGATTCGACCCCAGGGTCAATGACTCGGTTGATTATCTCCCCATTTTATTTGGACTTAGAATTTTGCCTTGAAACTCTTAAGCTCTTACCAATTTAAACTGCAATAGACGGTGGCCTTGATACTTGCTACATAGTCCTTATTTTAAGTGTGTAGATGCTAAAAAGTGAATTTCAGTTGATTACGACCCCTGTCATGTGTTTCAGGTTTTTGTTCGAATTTTTTGGTCATGGATTATCTCCTCCGTACAATTTCACAATTTTGCCTTGTAACTTTGTCTAACCATAATGCCTTGATACTTGATATGTAGCTTCTTTATGGTGTGTGCAAAGTAAATTTTATTTTTTTATTTGACACTGGGCCATGGATTATCACTCCCTTATGGACTTTTTTGACAGTTTTCCTCATTTACTATCACAGTGGTAGGTGGGGCATTCATTTTCTATGAATACATTTCCTAGTTTTATTTAGGTCAATAAAAAAACCACCTCTGAATTAATTGGAACATTGCATTATTGAGACAATGTTATGATATCGTATACCGTAGACCATAGGCAAATGTTGCAGATCCTGACGAGGCGCTCGTATGAGCCGCTCATCTGGATCTACAGTGTTTTTACAAGTTAGGTTGAAATTGTTATAAATCAATTCAACTCCAACCATTTAATTGTCAATTAATTTTGTATTGTTTCTCCTTACAGACTCCATATGGAGGCCGGTCTTCGAGCCCCGTCACTGTCGCTATGGTACGACGACAATATTCCCGGGGACATTCTGACCCAGGACATCTACGTGCCAAGGTCGGGTCTGACCAAGCAGACGTACTACTGTGCACTGCAGTGGAACAGCGGGAAAAATGGCGGGGCTTACTGCGGAATACAGGACCACGGTATGGGACGAAACTACATCTTCTCCCTGTGGGATCCGGTGGGCGTTACCGGCGTTATTCGGCCCGTGTATATGGTGAGTACATCACAACACGTAACATATGGCAGGGCTCCAGATAAGCTGCGTATTTGCGTAAATACCCAATTAAAATTGCAAAAAAATAAATAATTTAAATCAGAAGTAGCGAGTATCAAAAAGCAATACAAAATTTGTGGTACCTTTATCATGCTGCAGAAAACAATAAACAGACCACAAATATAGCATATTTGTCTTATTTTACAAGAAAACAGGTCTTGGAGACAATTCTAATGAAATGCCAAGCATTTCGACGAAAACTATTCAATAATTGCGTGTTGATGTGTAGATATTAGTGTGATTTTATTTTACCTAATTAACCACTGCATATATTTGATGATATGCAGAATTATTATACTGAATTTATTACATTATCACAGCCATGGCTGTGATAATGTAATAAATTCAGTATAATAAAAATTAATAAATTTATCCTTAAATTGAAAATTTCTCCCTCAAAGTATACTTTGCTAGATAAGTATACTTTGCAATGTATGTGAAATAGGCTACTCATCTTCACGACACTACCACACATGTACATTCATATCAACCATGGGAACTCGTCTCTTCAAGGTCACAGGCCCTAAAATAGTTTGTTTACTGTACATTTATTTTGCTCCTTGCGATAACATACCGTCTATCTGATCTTCGCCATTCTTCACATGCACACTAATATCAACCACGCGAATAACTCTATTCAATGTGGGTTCATCCCCCTCCAGGTCAAGGTCGCCGGTATTTGATTGGTGGTTTGTTCTTGACAGCTCACCAGCCGTGGCATTTTGTTTAAAATTTCCTAGTTTTTGTCACGCTTGCTTTAGCAGACGGCGCGACTATAGTCACCACTTTTTCTGTTGTTGTCCGTGTCGTCGTCTGCAATGTCAAAAGGTTTGTACAAGCTTCTTCATCATATTATAACTTTAATATTATTTTGACAGATTGCTTCAATATTTGGACACTTGATACATGTAAACATTTGCAACACACTCATGCCACCATTAACATGACCTTGACCTTTTTACCTTCACATTTTTGCGAAAACACTTTTTCGCGTCAAAAAGTTTGTACAAGTTTCTTCATCATCGTATAACGTTAATATTACTTGATGTATTACTTCAATATTTGGACACTTGATACATGTGAGCATTTGGAACACACCCATGTCGCCATTAACATGACCATGACCTTTTTGACCTTCACATGGTTGTGGAAACACTTTTTTTATGTCAAAAAATTTATTCAAACATGACATTTTTCTTGTTTTAAGCATGCTCTGACGGTTTTTGTGATGCTTACTTTAGCACATGCCCATGATCATGTTGTGGTCAAAACTCTCGGCAGGAATTCTTGTCTAAAAAGAAGATGCAACATTTAAAAAAAAGTTTATGCCATTTATGGGAAATATATGTTATTTTCATAATGTTATTTTCATACCTCTGTAAACGTGTAGACTGTGTACATTTTTGGGAGTTTCCACTGTACATTTTGTAAATACGGTATATGAGCACTCGATGATAATATAATATTGGCCATGCTCGGTAATCATATACAGTAGCCTTTTTTCATCAACATTGCAATTTATTTTTCCAGAAATGCATTATTTCATATAGAACTAACGACTGCATTTAGTCTGAAAAGGCTTCACCCATGGACCATAACTCTTACGTTTGGCTATCATGGGCCAAGCGGTTCATGTGAAGAAGAATTTTGAAATCTCTAATAAAAGAACGACCTTTTGACCTTTCGGCGGCCATCTTGGATGACCTAACCATCCGATTTCGACAAAAAATGCACCAGAGTGATCGCCTCGTTGATACCTTCAATTTGATATATGACATGACCATATTTGTTCAATAATAAAATTTGACCCCACGGGCCACGCCCATTTTTGACCCCGGGGTCACCATTTTAACACGTTTGAAAGAGCATTCATTGTGTACATCGATCATTCCTACCAAGTTTTGTTGAAATCCAGCTAGCGGTTCATGAGAAGATTTTTTAAGAATTTATGCTGTTTTTAGACGGCGGCCATCTTGGATTAGCGATGACCTCCATTTTAACAAATCTGAAAATGCTTCACCCATGGACCATAACTTTTAAGTTTGGCTACCATGGGCCAAGCGGTTCATGTGAAGAAGAATTTTGAAATCTCTAATAAAAGAACAACCTTTTGACCTTTCGGCGGCCATCTTGGATGGCCTAACCATCCGATTTCGACAAAAAATGCACCAGAGCGATCGCCTCGTTGATACCTTCAATTTGATATATGACAAGACCATATTCGGTCAAAAATAAAATTTGACCCCAAGGGCCACGTCCATTTTTGACCCCGGGGTCACCATTTTAACAAATTTGAAAGAGCATTGTACATTGATCATTCCTAGCAAGTTTCGTCGAAATCCGGCTAGTGGTTCATGAGAAGATTTTTTAAGAATTTATGCTATTTTTAGACGGCGGCCATCTTGGAATAGCGATGACCTCCATTTTAACAAATTTGAAAAGGCTTCACCCATGGACCATAACTCTTAAGTTTGGCTACCATGGGCCACGCGGTTCATGTGAAGAAGAATTTTGAAATCTCTAATAAAAGAACGACCTTTTGACCTTTCGGCGGCCATCTTGGATGACCTAACCATCCGATTTCGACAGAAAATGCACCAGAGTGATCGCCTTGTTGATACCTTCAATTTGATATATGACAAGTCCATATTCGGTCAAAAATGAAATTTGACCCCAAGGGGACCCACGCCCATTTTTGACCCCAGGGTCACCATTTTAACAACTTTGAAAGAGCATTGTATATCGATCAGTCCTACCAAGTTTTGTCGAAATCCGGTTGGCGGTTCTTCAGAAGAAGATTTTTGAAGAATTTGTGCTATTTTTAGACGGCGGCCATCTTGGATTACGTAATGATGTAATTTTAACAATTTTGTAATACCCCTACCTAAGGACCATGACCATGAAGTTTGGTGACTATAGGCCCAATGGTTACGGAGGAGAAGACGTTTGAAAATGTTCATGGACGACGACGACGGACACATTGCGGTAACAATAGCTCACATGAGCTTCGCTCAGGTGAGCTAACAAGAAATATAGATCGCTATCCGGCTACAGGAGGAGTATGCAATCTTATCAAGAGCTACACTGATCACAAATGCCATTTTAAGCCCTATTTCTCCTGCCACAACCACGTTTAACCCTTACTACGCCGAATTAAATGTTGTCGTCTGCTGGAAATGTTTTATTTTCCATATTTCTCGACAAAAACCTGGTTTTGACAGCACATGAGAATCGTCTCCAGTGGAGTGGAGACGATTCTCATGAGCTGTCAAAACCAGTTTTTTGTTAAGAATTAAAGCAAAAATGAAAAACAGCAGACGGCAATTTCCGTCAACAGCGTAGGAAGGGTTAATACTGAAACGAGGTAGCAAGCTAGCCTACATGTAACTTAACCCATGTATGTATAATATGTGCAATGTGCATATATCTGATACACAGGGAACGGTGGGCATACGGGCATGCACAGTTTATTCCATTATGCGGTGTAAACGTTACTTAGCAACCAGGATGCTAATTTACACATTTAGCTCGTGCGAGCTATACACATGGAAACTAAATTTCTTCAGCTCACGTTAAACCATTCATGTGATATCGGACTATTGAAAAATTGAATAAAGTTTTAATTTTTCACCATTTCCATGGCGTGACGACTGCCCAAAAACCAGAAGTCAGTTTATTGGAACTTTAACGTTTGCGACGGAGGTTAAGACAAACAACTGACTTTGAACGTTTTTAAAAGAACATTCAGTGATGTGTCACATAACTCTGGTATACATGTGATGTTTATGACAATCTGTGCGCTTTTAAATCTGCTATGACGAACAGAAGACGAGAACCTTACTTCACGTTAACTTACGGCAACGTCGATTGTCATGAACTCTGATGGCGTATAGATAGCCGATGCATAAACTTCTGAGACGCTATGACTAGAAAATTATTGAACGGCGCAAATAAAGCACCCAATAATTGACCCATTCACCCAGCAGCGTTACTTTTTTGGTGGCCTTCTCGACGTCATTTCAAGTAGAGGAACCAACTCTCTAACCAATTAGTCATCGTTTTAAGTGGCAGATCGTAAAGTTAGAATGAATCGTCACGAATTCCCACATCCATAATTTTCGCGACCGCTGTAGCGCTGATAGAGGAATTTGTCTAACGCCACACGTCTACGTTACGTTACGTCATTTATTCATGAATTACAGTATATATATACACAGAAATTGAGGTCACGCAAGACGAATAATGTAAAACGGTATTTGCGAACGATTATGTGTCATTTTAAATCATTATTACAAGCATGTCGATACGTTCAGGATTTTACATTTTGACCCCTATCGACGTCGCCGACGTATTGCTCCGAAACCGTCCAGGCTAGCAACACCTAATGAACTAGTATCTATCCATAATTGAATGAGCTTCATTTTTTATCTGGGATGTATTACTTTACCTCTTTTGGGTATCTGGCAATCTTCACTTAAACAGGGAGGGACGTTTCTTTTTTTGCTCGGTATATATAATGAATGTAGCATTACAGGGCGACCATTTTGAAATCCAAGATGGCGGCCATAGGAATGGTCGATAAAAATGTAATCAACCGCAGTTTTGTTCTACTGCTCTAAAGATGGCAAAACACATTCGTTACAAGAATCTAGCAATATAATGCAAAATACTACATGGCAGCATACACTCCTGATAGTGACGTCTGATATAAAATGTATAATAATGCCAATCAATACGTGGGGTAATGGCGAATGAATGTTTATTTTGCCAGAAAATGTCTCAGATGATGTCTCTGATATAAGTAACAGTTTGTGCCTACTGAGTGGACATGTACCTTTAACAGGCTAAGTTAGCCAGTAAAAGCGCTTTACTTATATTAAAATGGTGTCTACGTGAGTAGATTTCAAGAGTTACCTTCGCAACTAGACAACCCCCGCCCGTTCCCCAAATGCTGGATCCGCCCCTGCACACTACAGTGTATGCTGTAGTGATGACGTTGGCTGTATAGCTGTCTGTACCCATCTCCTTATATCGTTATTTAGAGAATACTTACCTGTAGCCGTTTCGGAGATATTTCGAGAGAACTTACATAAATATAAGATTTTTTCTCGAAATAACTTCGAAACGGCTACACTTATGAAGAGTGCGTCATCGGCACGATATATACTATACCCAAGTGTAAAAAATGTAGCACATGATCCCATGCCCCGATATAGTCCGGAGTGTGTATTCATGTAACTCCATATTACGCAACAAGTATTGTAATACGTATGTAAAATATCAAATGTCTTATATACCCTTCTCTTGTTTTAAAAACCGTATACATTTGTTGATTGTGAACTTTATAATTGTACATAGGTTATTTTAAATGTTATTGCGATAACTGGAAGTGAGTAGTCTCTTATAATGCTATACTGAATGGCAACTGTACATGCATATTGTATAATTGTTATGCATGTTATGTTGTACGGTTGATGAGACTCATGACGCAGATAACCCACCGTGAGCACGAGTGCTCAAAGTTCAGAACGGTGGAAAAACAATTCTGGAGATAACGAGAAGCGCGAGCGAGCTGTCACTGTTGCGCTTCAAACTTATGAAAGATACGCGATGTTTTATTGATAAGCAGGATATATGTGGCTGTAACTGGATAAATGGGGCTGATGAGTTTTTCGACCACTGTAGATCCAGATCAGCCTGTGCATCCGCACAGTCTGATCAGGATCTACACTGTTCGCCATTCCATCAATGAAACACACGTGACGGGTTTAACAAGCAATATAGATCATTATGAAGCTACAGGAGTGTGCAATTTGATCAGGAGATACACTGGTAACACATTCAATAAGCGCCATTTGTTTTAGACATGCACATATGAGATCCACCACTAGAAAAGACGTTTTGATTGTGTTGTTGACGAGTGATTAGCAAGTAAACTCATGAAGCCTAGTCTACAGATTTACGCAATTCGTTCGAGGCCGAATAACGAATCTGCACGACTTCTATATTCAGCTGCACGGAAGCACAAACTGATCAGAAATTGCACGTAGCCAAGCATAAACGTATTAAGTGCAATGTTGACAGTGATTAGTCGCATATAGTTACCCGGGGATATCAAGCTATCTTGAGATAAGTAATAGTTATAGTTCATATATTGACTTTTTAATAAATTAATTTTGTTGCGAGCGTTAGCGAGATAGAAATTAATTTATTAAAAATTCAATATGTGAACGATAACGTACTTATTGCTTACCAGCCCAGTCACGAAGGTCGGCCCCTACACGTGATGTACAATCGCTATACTAGAAGGTGATATCATGCGGTGTGACACGAAGTGAGCGCGTGTGTGGGCGGTAACATGCTTTGAGTCTCGTGAACTGATGACAACAAGGCGTAAAATCAGTTCTAAATATAGCGGCGGTACATTTAATGATTAATTTAATATATATTGGCGAAAGTGTGGCAATATGCGATTCATTGAGACGAGCTGCTGTTATTTCATTGGTCGAGAAGCTAAGGTAAACAATGGCGCGATGATCTGAAACCTATTTCACCAACATTGCAAAGTATACTTAATATCTAGCAAAGTTTACTTTGAGGGAGACATTTTCAATTTAATGATATATTTATTAATTTTTATTATACTGAATTTATTACAGTATCACAGCCATTTTGGCTGTGATAATGTAATAAATTCAGTAAAATAATTCTGCATACTTTTAATCATTAAATATATGCTGTCGTTAGTTCTATATGAAATAATGCATTTCGGAAATAATAAATGATTACTCCATCAAAGTATGCTTTGCTAGATAAGTATACTTTGCAATTTTAATGAAATCGGCCACTCAAGGAACATAGCAACTTATTAACATGTGTGAATGTTGCACTGCCTACATGGCCATATACATGTAGGGTAGCTGGAGTTTAACCCTTTGAACCCGAAATCCCGCTATAGCGGTTTATGCAAAAAGTGCAGATCCGGATGAGCCGGCTCGTAACGAGCCGTCTCATCAGGATCTGCACTTTTTGAAAGTAATTTTAATATTTCTTAGAACAAAAACACCCCCTTTTCATAAATGCACGAATCTGAAAATCATTTTGTGACTATTGGATTGGTCGGAACATTATCATATCACAGTCCATTCCAGTTTCTTAGCGTTGAAAGGGTTAAGCATACTTATATAAATGTTAACTACTGTCTGTTCCACGTTTTGCTGTCGACGAACTTTTAGTCATCAAAGGTACATGCCCACGCAGTAGGCACAAAATGTTCTTTATAGGAATTAAATAAGTGTATAATTATGTCACTATTCCACCAGTTCTAAAAATGACGAGTGCCCGCTATACAAATATAATCATTTATTAATTATCAATTTACTGTTAGTGACACGCGGCGGTAACAGTCTATTTTGATAATGTGCGGGGACGACTACTTTCACATCACGGCTTGCGGTGCGCATGCACAGTATACTACGTGCGCCAGTAGGCTGCCCAATATGTAAACAAGAATATCAACATGTCGAAACGTCCAGGACGGAAATTGTATGAAAAGGCGTCGGCCAAAAAAAAGGCGAAATGTCTGAGTGACAGGCAGTACAGAGAGAGTGGTTAATATTGTCGACCAGATCACCAAATGGAAAGAGTTACTTGCAGATTTAGACTCGAACAGAGATTTTTCTTCCCAACTTCCGATACTTCACTGCGCATGTCAAAGATGTGATATGATTGACCGTGTCACGTGACGCGTGTTGGTAAAAATAGCACGAGGTCGGAAAATACCCTTTCTGGTCGCGGCATATAGAATGCGATTTATCACCAATTAACACGCGCCGTAATTAAAAATAACTCGTTAGTGGGTAGACAAATGGCTCATATAAGGCATGACAGAAAATGAAAAGTAGTAATACAGTGTAACCTGCTGCGTGGGCATGTACCTTTAATACTCAACATAACACGAATACTCAGCTTAATGCAGTTCATGTATTTGCATTTTATCCATGTAATCCTCATGACAAATATGGTTGTATTGCTTTTTTACCAATATTTATCAGCTGAAGCACACCTGTATTAAAACCGAGATCCGAAACTGGTTCTAGAACCACCAAGGCTGCTTCAATCAACATGTGGTGAACAGTGTAGACCCTGATCAGTCTGCACAGATGTGCAGTTTGATTTGGGGCTACACTGGTCGCACATGCGAAAAGTCCAATTCTCTCATGAATCAGTGGGAATAAACAAAACAAATGTCAAGGCAACTGTGGTATTAAAATCAATACACTTGCATGGATATATATTTTACATACAGGCCACACAGGATTATAACCAGGTTATAAAACACCTTTTTCATTAACAAGAGTCAAGTTATGTATGATGTATATAGTTATGTACCTGTAATAATCATATGGAAGATCTATCATATGTGATGACTTTATAAGACATTTATTAAACATTCCGCATTTGCCATGCAACAATTAGTTTCATCAACTTTTGACATCGTTTAAAGAAAATATCAGTTTCTGTATATACAGTATACACTCGTTACCAAACTCTCTTAAGTTAAAATCCTGATAACTCAGTAAAATTCTTGGTCCCAAGTTCATGTTAAACCACATAATAACTCGTTAACACAAATGTTTGCGAACTAAAAGTATTTTCCTCGGTCCCCTTGACTTTGAGTAAACGAGTGTAGACTGTTTTCATGAAAAATCGCACATCTTCTTCGGTACAAAATCACAAGGCTGGTCTCATTTAGGCAATATGGTAACCTCGGCAATCATGTAGTAACCATGTTTATTAGGACACCATCTATTTTGTGATATGACAACATCGTGTTATAACTCAACTCTTGTTCACAAGTGTAACTCAACATGATCAACGGTGCATTGCTATCTCAATATGTATATCACAGATATGTTCGTCGGTGGCACCTCTCTAAACCGGACACCCGGGTGTCTGGTTTAGAGAGGTTCCACTGTAATGCAGGTACATGTGTATTTCATGATATGTGTGTATGCTTTGCAATCATGAACATACAGTATCATTAGAGGAAAAGTATAGTTAACTTAAAGATATAAAAATTAAAGACACAATGTCTAGTTTTGCGAGATACATAATCTCACTGGTGGCTGAGACTGGAGAAATGGGGCTTATGGGTTTTGTGATCAGTGTAGCTCCTGATCAAATAGGACACAACTGTAGCCTGATAAACAATCTAATTTTCTTCTTAGGAGTATGACAGATCTTTCAGTGATGGAATGGTGAGCAGTGCAGATCCTGATCCGACTGTACGGATGCACAGACTGATCTGGATCTACACTGGTCACAACATCCATAAGCCCCATTTCTCCAGTCACGGCCACATTTCAGACACCCAAGATAGCAGCCATCCATCACTTCAGCATTAGTCCAGGAAGTTCACTAACTTCAGATATGATCTTGTTACTGAACGTCGTAATTTCAAATACAAATGCAGTCATACCTCTTAATTTTGGTGGCTATGTAGCGCTATTCGCATGAATTCAACAACATCTTGAGCAAATCTGTATATAATTGTGTACACATACACAGTGACATTATCACAGATATTACTTATACTCGACCTTATAAGAGTGGACGTTATTCTACATGCAACTATCCGAAACACATAGTGTATCCATTCATCAAACTTTATAGTTTATACGAGACATATTCACGGTATATATACTCTGTAGGCAAGATTGGTTATTAAAGAGTGTTTCATCAGATCACTGTGTTAAGAACGTTTATAACATAGAACAATTTCCATTTTTCTATCTCTCCATATTCACTGTACTAGTAGCACTTGGGCCTGGATCAGATCATATACATGTATATTTAACCTTCTTTTTTTTGGCTGAAAAACAACTAAATGTTTGTGAAACTTCTGAAATTGTTACAAAAATTTCATCAATCCGAGACGCACACACAAATAATGTAGCATGAATGTTATGATATCTGAGCTCATTTACCAATACACCATAACTGTGACTGGAGAAATGGGCTTATGGGTTTTGACACAGTGTAGATCCAGATCACATGTGCATCTGCAGTCTGATCAGGATCTGCACTGTTTGCCATTCCATCAATGAAACGCCCATCATGCTTCTAACAAGCAAAATAGATCGTTATCAGGCTACACCAGTGATATTTGATCAGGAACTAAATTGGTCACACATCACATATGATAAGCCCACTTTCTCCAGTCACAGCCACATTTACCAATACACCATAGTTAGGCAGTTTATATGTCTACATACGAAAAATAGACAATAGTGAGGATCCAGAACAAGATCTTCATTGTTTGTAAACACGGACAGTCTAGGGGCCATTTCACTAAGTTTTGTATGACTGAAATGTTCGTAATGCAAATTTAGGATCGTCTGTAAATTTCAATTGATGGATTTACATTAATTTTGCACTTACGAACATTTAGTGGTACAAAGTTTAGTGAAGTGGCCGCCTGGTCGGTCGTGTGAAACCTGGTTAAACCTGAAACTCTAATACTGCAATGAAGTTTTAGCTGCTATAAATAATGATAATGGATACATTCCGAAACAGCACACCCCCAGATACTGTCCGCATAAGTTAAATGTGGTCCTATCAAAGTATTGTTTAATCTGAGAATCACAATCAAACTAGATCGTTGGAATAACTTCTGTTTGTCGACTCGGAGTTATGGGTATAGTCATCAAATGAAGATGCGCTTCTTTCTGGTGATCTGCGCAGTGAAGCACTAAGGTAGGATGTTTCTGATTCTATACCTGTGGAGAAGATAATGGAAAATGTTGTTGAAGAAATGAAACAAGGGCATCGTTATCATTAAGCTAATCAATCCCCTCGCTGGCAGATTTAATAACAAAAGACTAAAAGTTTAAAATGTTTGCCTTACAGTGTCCTCATTGACCTTGACTGGGCGGTCGGACGGACGTGGGTTATATGCAAAACAAATTTGATGTGCAATGATCAAACTTTATATTATTATGTTTTCAGGTGACGCATTTAATTAGTATAAATAATTAAACAAGAGGGCCATGATGGCCCTAATTCGCTCATCTGACTCCATGAACACCAGAGGAGAATGAGACATTGAGTTCATATGTGTTTTAAAATAATTGTGCTATTTTTAGATGGCGGTCATCTTGAATTAAGCGATGGCTCATTTTACCAAATCTGAAAATGCTTCACCCTACGATCTTGACTTACTATGAAGTTTGGCCAGCATCGGCCATGTGGTTCCTGAGAAAAAGACGTTCAAAATCTCGAATAAATGGACCTTTTGGCGGCCATCATGGATGT
Organism: Conchocele bisecta; assembly: GCA_029237695.1. NCBI lineage: Eukaryota > Metazoa > Mollusca > Bivalvia > Lucinida > Thyasiridae > Conchocele > Conchocele bisecta. The sequence goes on along the minus strand of CM055273.1, from coordinate 9,856 downwards.
CTTAATCATCCGAATCCAACAAATATTGCACCAGGGCAATCGCCTTGTCGATGCGTTCAATTTGATATATGACATGAGCATATTCAGTCAAAAATAAAATTTGACCCCAATTTGACCCCACGGGCCACGCCCATTTCTGACCCCGGGGTCACCATTTTCACAATTTTGAAAGAGCATTGTACATCGATCATTCCTACCAAGATTTGTCGAAATCCGGCCAGCGGTTCATGAGAAGAAGATTTTTTCAGAATTTATGCTATTTTTAGACGACGGCCATCTTGAATTAGCGATGACCTCCATTTTAACAAATCTGAAAAGGCTTCAACCATGGACCATAACTTTTAAGTTTGGCTACCATGGGCCAAGCGGTTCATGTGAAGAAGAATTTTGAAATCTCTAATAAAAGAACAACCGTTTGACCTTTCGGCGGCCATCTTGGATGACATGACCATCCGATTTCGACAAATAATTCACCAGAGTGATCGCCTCATTGATACCTTCGATTTAATATATAACATGACCCCAGGGTCACCATTTTAACAACTTTGAAAGAGCATTGTACTTCGATCATTCCTACCAAGTTACGTCCAAATACGGCGAGCGGTTCATGAGAAGAAGATTTTTTAAGAATGTATGCTATTTTTAGACGGCGGCCATCTTGGATTAGCGATGACCAACATTTTAACAAATCTGAAAAGGCTTCACCCATGGACCATAACTTTTAAGTTTGGCTACCATGGGCCAAGCGGTTCATGTGAAGAAGAATTTTTAAAGCTCTAATAAAAGAACGACCTTTTGACCTTTCGGCAGCCATCTTGGATCACATAACCATCCGATTTCGACAGAAAATGCACCAGAGTGATCGCCTCGTTGATACCTTCAATTTGATATATGACATAACCATATTCGGTAAAAAATAAAATATTTACCCATTTTGACCCCACAGGGCCACGCCCAATTTTGACCCCGAGGTCACCATTTTAACAACTTTTAAAGAGCATTGTACATCGATCATTCCTACCAAGTTTTGTCGAAATCCAGTTGGCGGTTCTTAAGAAGATTTTTGAAGAATTTGTGCTATTTTGATTAGACGGCGGCCATCTTGGATTACGTAATGACGTCATTTTAACAATTTTGTAATTCCCCAACCTAAGGACCATGACCATGAAGTTTGGTGACTATACACCCAATGGTTACCAAGGAGAAGACGTTTGAAAATGTTCACGGAATACGACGGACGACGGACACATTGCGGTAACAATAGCTCAAATGAGCTTCACAGGAGCTTCGCTAAAAATATCATACCTCATTTGCATATGAAAATAACCTGATACAACCACGAGTCACTAGCAGTAAAATACATATTACTAAATGATTATATCTGTATAGCGGGCACTCGTAATTTTTACAACTGGTGGAATAGTGACACAATTATACATTTATTTAATTCCTATAAAGAACATTTTATTGGGCATGTATCTAATTGGGCATGTATCTTTAATAAGCACGGACCCTCGTGATCATGAACAGCAACTAACCTGGTAGCACTTCTCGAGCGAGGAGAACGTATGGGACTCGTGGAGCGATATCAACTGGTGCTGGAGTAGTCCATCGTAGGTATGGGCGGGGCTAAACCATGGTGACGTAACTCCTGCACCGCTCTCTCCCTGAAAATACAGGTTCACAGACAAATTAACTCATTGCAGTCAAAGTATATAATAGTTTTGGTGAGATTGAATTGTTTTTTATGTTCTTCATTTCTTCATAAAAGTATATGTTACAACTCATTTGAACCGTCTTGTTGAGAATATGCTAGACTGTTATTTGTTCATGTACACTATGTGCACTGTGCACATGTGCACCGTTTCATTTGATTGAATTCCACAAATCTTGCGTTATATCCAAGTATTTATTATCAGAAACTGTGATAAACATACAGATAGCGGTATTTGATATACATATTGGTGTTTAACAGTCTATCAATAGCTAAGGTCATTTAAGTCCGGGCCAACGGGTTCGATCCCGCATGTAACCTGCATTGGGGAGAATAAGATTGCGAATAATCGCATTACTCGAACCAGATTCAACTGTCACATACAAAAATGCCAATGACGTACGCGAGGGCGAAACCCGGTCTCCGGTTGGAATTCCGGTAAAGATGAATCCCGATCGTTAAATTACACATCACATGCTCCAACCTACCACCCAGGATTTCCCTTGGAATATGATTTATAACTGATTGGATGGCACATTTAACAAGGTGGGGATATGATATGGAGAATAGTAGGTTAGTGCCGTGAATTGGTAAAAATATCTGGCAAGGCTCAGGAAACGGGATGGGCGAGGCTCTGCCGAGCACATCCCGTTTCTGTGCCGCGCAGATATTTTTTCCAAATCACGGCACTAACCTACTTATTCTATTCATCCCGTCAACACCTACAAATGGCTTTAAAATGCAAAACAAATAGCCCCAGCCACCGCACATATTCATACGCAGAGATTAGGTCGTATCGACAGGATATCACAGTTTCACGCCACCTACGCACTGTGTTGTCAGGATAAATATCAATTAACCCTTTCAACACTACAGACCTGTGGATGGATTGGCAGAACGATACATGTAATTGTTTGGGTTAGGGCTAGGGTGTGGCATTTGTCTCTTCTTAGTAATAACAAAACACATTAACGTCCCAGCAACGGTTAAGGTCATATAGCGAGGAACTTTCTTGACATTAGCATATTGTATTGCGCCTGAAATTGATTAAAGCACAATGATGGCTACAACATGTAAGAACAGCTATAATCAGTTGGTAAACCACAGCAATAGACATGCATCCTTAACACATGCATTTCTTATTTCTTACACAATAATTTATAATTTTTGTTCCACAAAAAAAGTACGTATACGAATACTTGTACATGTATTATAACAAGAGGCCCAAATGGGCCTGTATCGCTCACCTAAAGGCCTCCATAGTGGTCATCTTGATTTCACAAAGACTCTTCATTTACAACTTCAAATGTTCCACAGAATTTGTTGGTACCTTCTGATCTAACATATATTGCGAATGTGCATGTGATTTACTGCTATACCTTAGATTTGATATATAAAATGACCATATTCGGTCAAAAATAAAATTTGACCCCTATTTGACCCCTCGGGCCACGCCCATTTTTGACCCAGGGGCCACCATATGAACAAATCTGAATCAGCATTAACTATCGATCATTCATACAAAGTTTCGTCAAAATCGGCCTGGCGGTTCGTGAGAAGAAGATTTTTTTAAGAATTTGACCTACTTTTCCACGGCGGCCATCTTGGATTGTCGATGACCTTCAGTTTAACAAATCTGAAATGGCATCACCCATATATCATCCCTGTAAAGTTTGACCAACATCGGCTCAGCAGTTCGGGAGAAGAAGATGATTGAAAATGTTCACGGACGACGGACGATGGACACTTTGCCATAAGAATAGCTCACATGAGCTTTGCTCAGGTGAGCTAAAAAATCTAATAAGTATTTATTTTATGGAAGGAATATATTTTCCTTGTAAATGAAGACTACAGGTCTATGTTACAGCTTTTACATTTAAAATTATATTAGAAATGTTTCCATGAAAAAAACAAACAACAACAAAAAGAGTATTTTGATGAACGTGTGACAGCCACAGGTACATTAACATGTGACAGCCACAGGTACATTAACGTGTGACAGCCACAGTTACACTAACGTGTGACAGCCACAGGTACATTAACGTGTGATAGCCACAGGTACATTAACAACCCATTTGTATGGTTTACATACAAATCAGATAACTCCAAACTGCAGACAAAGACAAATAAAGCTCACTCAATCATCATGATCATACAACAAATATTTACACCAGATTCTGACCAGACTGAAATACATGTAGAACAAATGTGTTCTATTTCAGTCTGGTCAGAATCTGGTGTGAAAATTTCACTGGAAAGGATGGAATTCAGATTGAGCAAAATAGCATAACATAGCTTGACGAGTTACAAACGTGCAAATCATAATTATACAATCCATAATATAGCACAATTCCCAATATAGCTACCTAAAGGAGACTGAAGAACTCATGTAACCCAAAATCTAACCATTTAACGATAACCTAAAATATGGCATAATTCACAACATGGGAGAAACGTTTGTTTGTTTGTTTGTTTGTTTGTTTGTTTGTTTGTTTGTTTGTTTATTGCTGTTTAACGGCCTATCAACAGCTATGGTCATGTAAGGCATGGCAAACGGGTTCGATCCCGTTTTAGCCTGTTGCATTGGTGCGAAAATCCCAAAATCAGAACGGAATATTTACATCGAGAAAAAATATACTCAGCCTTGAAATTAGAATAACCAGGTCCATACCACACAAAAGTCACTTGGCCCCTTCCAATAAAATAGGATTACGAATAATCGTAATACTCACATAAGGGGTACAACCAGATTCAACTGTCACATACAAAATTCCAAAGACGTATGTGAGGGCCAAACAAGGTCTCTAGTCGGAATTCCGGTAAGGATGAACCCCGATCGTTCTCACCTGCCACCCACGAGAGAAACGTGATAACCCCTCCCATAACAAGATTTGATTCCAAAATCGGAACGGAATATATATTCAGCCCTGCAATTAGAATAACCTGATCTGGTGCCAGGTCCATACCACATTATAGTTTGTTTGTTTGTTTGTTGGGGTAACAGCTAAGGTCATTTAAGGCCGGGTCAATGGGTTTAGTACTAAATCCCATATATTACCTGTACAAGTACATGTACAAATGGGGGGGAAATCCCCAAATCAGAACTGAATATTTACAATAACAAAACTATATGTTCAGCCCTGAAATCAGAATAATCCTGATCTGATGCCAGGTCCTCGCCACACCAGAATCACTTGGCCCCTCCCAAAAGCAGTAGGATCAGTAATAATCTTACTGCTTTTATAATGGGTAATAACCCAATCAATTCAACTCCCAGGTAACTAAAGAGCCAACGATAAAAACGTACCTGAGGGCCAAACCAGGCAAATCGTGATTCCTATAAGGAGGAACCCCTACGTTCATTTACGCCGTCACGTTCAGCCGACCACCACCCACCCCCCACTCTATAGTAACTTGGCGCCTTCCCCTAAAAGTAACAGGATTAGGAATAATCATATTACTCATATAAGGGGTATAACCAGATTAAACCCTCACATACAAGAACGCCAAACCAGGTCTCCGTTCGGGATACCGGTAAGGATGAACCCCAATCGTTAAATTACCTATCGCATGCTCACACCTGCCACCCACACAACAAGTAGAAAAGCTATAAATATTTCCTCACAACCACTTCCATTTGCTACTGAAATCTAAATTTTCTGAAACTTTCAATAGAACACTAACAACATACGTCGTCTACTTGCGCTATAATTTATAAATAAAAGCCATGCACGCTGAAGAGATGTATAAATGTCAAGTAACATTCTGAATATTAATATGTTTCCGTGTCACCAACATATGACTATTGTCTGTTCCACGTTTTGGTCACGACAAACTTTAGGCTATTAAACACATTAAATCTAACTAAGTACTTTTTCATCAATAACAAAAAAGTTCGCCGTCAGCAAAACGTGGAACAGACAGAAGAGATTGTACACACACTGTACCTACAAGCTGGACTCCAAATAAGTAGATAACTTTCGCGTTTTGTAATATGTGGCTGGAGAAATGGGGCTAATAGGTTTTGCGACCAGTGTAGATCCAGATCAGCCTGTGCACCCGCACAGTCTGATCAGGATCTGCACTGTTCGCCAATTCTTCAATGAAACACCCGTCACGCATCTAACAAGCGATATAGTTTATTATCAGGCTACAGGTTTGTTTTATTTCATCAGGAGCTAGACTGGTCACAAATCCCATAAGCCCCATTTCTCCATCCAGTTGCGGCCATATTTGTTGCAGTTACTGCAGAAATGAGGATTACGACTTTTGTGACCTATAAAGTTCTCGCTTGCTCGCACTCTTGCAGCCTGGATAAGGATCAAGATTGTTTGAATCACGACAGTGTTTCAATGACTGATTGTCAAACAGTGTAACCTGTGCATCCGCTCAGTCTGATCTGGGACTACACTGATCACAAATGTCATAAAGCGCAATTTCTCCAGTTAGTCACATTTGCCCATAATAAGACAAGATATGAATCATATGAATTATCTAGATTGATCACAACCAATGAAACAACTAGAGCAATTTAGCAGGTATATCACGGGGGTACCCCGTCCGCCACCTGGTCTGAAAAACAAAAACTTTAATGCAAATGTCACAGGGCCTATATCTCATGAATGCTATATACTATTTACATTCATTCTTAAGGCGTCGGCATATTTGCGCGCCGATTATGTCACGTGATTCGTACGTCGTTGTCGTGTTGTCCAACTTGTGGCGTGTATGAATTTCATTCGCCCACTTGCGTCATGTGATGTATCTCTTTGTATGTTTGTCTGCCGTGCTGTGACGTCCTAGATTGTGTGAATGCTGATTGGCTGTGTGCGTGCATCCGAACAAAACATGTCCTGCGCAAGCGCTGCGTACATGAGCCCAGACCGGTCATTCCATGCCGAGACATCATAGCTATCACAACGTAATAAGTAATCATTTCATTTACATGAATAGTTACAACAGTTTATACACTTGGTAAGTGAGCGCCTGTTAGCTCCGGTATTGAATTGTTTCATGCCTTTTCAGCGTTCCATAGTTATGCACCGGATACCTGTGGGATCCGCCGGTCTGCTAACGGGTCACACTGTCGTTTTGCTGTTTCCCATAATCATACTTGGGTGGTCGGTCTGTTATTGTCTCGCTGTACTCTTATCCCCACATGTTGTGTTCATTCATATGTCGTACCAGTCCGTGATTGTAAATATTGTACTTTTGTCATGCATGTTTCCCGGTCCATGAAATAACCCGACCTGTCTGTTAGCCGTTCACCGAGACTACTTTACAGAAATCTAATCTATTTGCTAGACGTACTCTGCACCCCCCGTCCGTTGATACGAGGCCTTTATGCTTTCAGGTCGCCCTAAAAATTAGATATATTCAGTCAATGAATAAACTGCCCAGACACGGACCGAAACCCACTGTGTGGATTGTTATTGAAAACCCACAACTATGATAATGGCGCCCAACGATGATCGAGTGTCTACTTGGGTGGCTGAGTGACGAGGTCAACATTATTTTCTAACATTCCTCCTGGATTCACCGACAAACGAGTACCCCAGATCGGAATAAATTGGAAATACAACATAACAGGGCCCTGTCGATAAATAATGTGTGTTGACTTCCTATATTGTGCACAATCGCGACGCGTTTGTTTTGTCGTGAATACATGCACCGTTGTGTATTGTACCCGGCTTGTCCAGGTATATGATGGATTCGCACGTGCTACACTAAGCGAATAGTGTATCGTAGATCATTGATCGTACATGTACTACGCGGATGTAAACATTGCAACGCGAGTGTGACATTGTTTAGAACAGTGACATGGTTTAGTGACGTGACGCGAATAAATATTCGGAACTTATGAATGTACGCGAGACGTGGTAAGCTGACGTGAGACTGTATCGTGGTTTTATACTTGATTTTGACGAGAGTTATGCATATGTACGTTGGAAAACATGTCTGTTACTTATGCGATCTATGCCAATGTATATGTGAAGCGTATACATGGGCTATGTAGCGTGAGTGACCGATCGCGTATTTTTAGCATGCATTAGCAGATGCTAATGAGAGCTTGGGAGTTACCGCTTTCGTTCGTGATTGTCCGGTTTTGTTCACACTTTTGTACCAAGTTAGCCGTTTAGTAAGGTGATTTGACTGACTGTTCATGCGAAATTTATTTTGATTTTTCTTTGATTTTTTTTTTTTTTGCTGAAATTTAGTGAATTTGAATTGACTTTATTTGAATAGTGTACACTCCTTTGTGATTATTTTTCATTTAGACGCGTTCTCTGTATGTGTGACGTATGTATGCGAGTGTATGTTACATGTCATTTTGTGTAAGATATTTTCATGTTTTATGTTCTGTGTTAAATGTTAAATGTTCTATGTGATTGGAGACTGAGATAAACTGAAGTAAGCTACAATCAGGCAACGTGGATTGATTTTCAATTGTGAACACTGAATATAAAATTAATTCTGATCTGTTTATGGTTTTGCTTGCTACTGGGAATAACACTTAGAAAATTTTCGATATAGTTTTTCGAAATTGTTCGTTTACATTGGTTGTTTTTTTCTAATTTACATTGATTTTCTTTTTCTAATTCTCACTCTTATTATAGGAATTAAATTGAATTTCTGACACGTTTACTTACAGCTTAATATAATAGTTTAAATTAATCGTTTACAACAAGTGTTTATTTTCTTCAGATTTTCTGTGGATACATTCCAGTACCATTGGTGATTGTACATGTGTATACATTTATACATATGTATTATATTTCAGTTGATCTGTGAAGTGAAAATATTTGGCAACTACACTGTAAAGTGAATTATGTTACTTCCGTTATGGTGCAAATAATTGCAACCGAGTAGTAGTATAGGAGGGCAGAAGTGACACTCATTTGGGTTTATAATATTAGGTATGTTATTCAACTTTAAGTAAGTTCCACTTTACATATACCTACTATACCATATAGACAACAATACTATACATATATATCGAATAGGAACAGCTATTTGACTGACACAGATTGTCGGGAAAAAAAAATATATAAAAAAAAATACAAAAAAATACTTTGACAATTTATTGACAATTTACTGAAACATATTGTGTTTGACTTAACCATGGCTTCCGGTGGGGAAGAGTTGGGTAAACCCGACTATGACTTGATGCTAAAGGCATTGAGAAACGAGGGCACATAGTTGTGTTAACTCACGAGGAGTATGATATGTTGAAACGGCCTACTACTTCAACCCCTAAGGTGACATTGGCTGAGAAACTTAGTGCATCATTGCCATCAGTTAAGCCTCAACCAAGTTTCACATCCCTGGTAGTAATGCAACTATAGGGGTAGCAGAACATGACACACACCATATGTCACAAGGCCAGTTAGCGACACATATTCATTCTCCCACACAAGCCAGTCCAGATTTCAGTTTCCCATACTGACATGGCAATGCAAGGGATGTGCAACCTGCACACACACCTATACATGCATATGCAAATCCAACCACACCGCAATCGAATCTGAATGTGACTTCTATGCCTGCAACTCAGTTGCATAACATAAAGATCCCACAATTCTCTGGGGATGAACCGGCACAGAAAGGTGATGTCACATACGAGGTGTGGCGATTTGAGTTACGGTGTCTTATGCAAGACAGTCAAGTGATTGAACCTGTATTACTCCAGGCCATTCGTAAATCACTTAGAGGCACTGCCAGACAAATGCTAATTCCTCTCGGGGAATCTGCATCCAGTTCTCAGATTCTTGAGAAACTGGATGGGTTATTTGGGAATGTGTCTAGCAATGAGGCTGTTTATGCAGAGATTTTACACCACTGTACAAGGGGATAATGAATCTGTCACTGCATTTGGTTGTAGACTTGAGTCAATTCTGCAGTTGGCAATTGACAATGGACACATGAGCCTTCAAGCAAAGAATGATATGTTGAGGTCTAAATTTTGGACAAGTCTCAAGAGTGAGAGACTGAAAAATCAGACGAGACATAAATATGACTCACTGAAAAGCTTTGATGTTTTGCTTAGGGAGATTAGGGTCGTGGACATTGAGCTCACAGCAACAGATGCATTGGCACACACTCCCAATTATACAAAGCAAAAACATGCGCAACACCACAATG
>CM055272.1:98821963-98840267 GCA_029237695.1 Conchocele bisecta | reverse complement strand
TGGCAAGGCTCAGGAAACGGGATGGGCGAGGCTCTGCCGAGCACATCCCGTTTCCGTGCCGCGCCAGATATTTTTTTCCATTCACGGCACTAACCTACTATTCTATTTATCCCGTCGACACCTACAAACGGCTGTAAAATGAAAAAATAGTATTGACTGGATATCAAAAATGTTTCACGGCACCGTGTTTCACGGCACATACGCACTGTGTTGACGGGATAAAACAGGTTTGGTGATCAGTACAACTGCTTGTTCAATGATGTGCTTATGCAATGAATAGAATCTAACATTTGTGATGATTTAATACGATATTTATTAAACTTGTTGACTAATTTCATAAGAAACTCACCATAGCCTTGTTTCTTGTGAACTCAAACTCGTTTAATAACTACCATATTAAATCATCACTCATGTAAGATCCTCTCTATATGACACACACTCATTGCAAGTGAATTGTGGCATCGGAACACTGTAGTATTGAAAATTCAATGATGTACATGTTCGTGTATGAAAATTGCCTTCCTCGAAAAAATATGGCGTAAATGAAGATGCATGCCGGTCTTCTTGGAAGATTCATTTTCTCCATGGAATTTTATCTTCCGAAATCATGTTACTTGGCATACCAAGGTGTATGATCACGTGGTACTAACAACAACAAGTACCGATTCAAAGTTTGTATTCTTTATAGTGTCCTTATTACGTAACGGATTTTGATGAAATATGGAGCATCAAACGCATCTTGTTAAGCTGCATTTGGTGGTCTCTGTATTTTCGCCCAAACTTCTGTCGTTTTTGCAAAGAATCGATTTCCGTGTCTCCGACACGGAAATCGATTCTTCGCAAAAACGACATAAGTCTGTGCCAAACTCCCTGGACCACCAAATGCAGCTCATGAAGACGTGTTTGCTGCGCCATATTTCATCAAATTCCGTTGCATATTAATACTTACTTTGGAGTGGGCGACGTTGTTGTTGTTGTAACCACGTGATCATGCACTTCACATACATGTGGTAGTATGTTTCAGTTAACTCGCTATGCATAGATGAATACACGCCAACTGATAACAAATTGTCATATCCTGCTTTGACAAGATACGCAAATCAGTATCACAACTACTTTCACTGATGTTCCATCAGTGGAACGCCTTACATGTTGCATGAAGTCAAAGTAATGAAGCAACGTACACATTCTATACAACACAACTATATGTATTGTACATTTGCCCATTCACTAGCATAAAACGTTACATGATAAATAGGATATCATGTTAGTGTCTTGATATCAAGGTTATCAGGCCCGGCTCAGAAATGGTAGTAATTCCTTGGCGAGTCTCACAATTGCCATGTTTCCTATACTAGCCTTACCCGATAAATATGATATCAAAGACAATAACCTGGTATTCTCTATGTAAACGGTAGAGCAGTTTATCAATCTCGGCTCGGCAAATGGTAGAAATTCCTCAACAAGCTTCCTAGCCTTGCCCGATAAACTTCACATCAAGACACATGGTGTTCTCTATATGCACGTCCATGTACTGTGAAATGGTAGGAATTCCTTGACAAGCTTCCTAGTCTTGCCCGATAAACTTCACATCAAGACACATGGTGTTCTCTATATGCACGTCCATGTGCTGTCTGAAATGGTAGGAATTGCTCGACGAGCCTCAGAATGCCTACAGGTTTTCTAGCCATGTCTGATAAACTTCATATCCAGACACTAACATGGTATTCTCTATATGTATACGTCCCTTTGCTCGGCTCTGAAATGTGATGAGCCTCAGAATGCCTAAACGTTTTCTAGCTTTGCCTGATAACTTAATATCAAAAGACACTGGCCTGGTAAGTATTCTCTGGTTATTCCCTGGTCTATATACATTACAGACAGTACACTAACATCTGGAAATCAACATGATTTCCAGTAGCAATTTCATCCAACATTGCAAAATACATGTATACTTATCTAGCAAAGTATACTTTGGGGGAGTAATCATTTATTTTTCGCGAAATGCATTTATGTCATATAGAACTAACGACTGCATATATGTGATTAAAAGATTGCAGAATTATTATACTGAATTTATTACATTATCACAGCCAAAATGGCTGTGATAATGTAATAAATTCAGTATAATAAAAAATAATAATTTTATCATAAAATTGAAAATTTCTCCCTCAAAGTATACTTTGTAGATAATATACATGTACTTTGCAATGTTGGTGAAATATGCTACTGATCTTGGTGTACTGTCTGTAACATAGTAGGGCGTGACACGATTGTGTATATTGCTTCCAGAAGAAAAGCTATAAATATACAGTTGAATTTCACTCACCACTCCAGGAAATTGTGTTCTCACTACCATTACATTTTTGGATTATGTAGGCTATAAACATTGTTTACGTTTAATGCTGAATAAGATTTGCATTGTATGCTTATCTGAAACTACAATGTATGCCTTACAGATAGTACAGTCAGCCCTGGACCGGGCGTGTGAGGGGCGTACAACAATCACAATTGCCCACCGTCTTTCCACCAATCAGACAGGCGGACAGAATGCCGTGCTACACAGCGGGACGTGTCGCGGAGATGGGAAACGGGGAACATAGTGAACTTATCTCACAACAGGGCCTGTATTATAGGCTCGTACAGAGACAGAATGCCGGTGTATAGGGCAAGAGAAAATTAATTTGGATGAGAATATACAGTAACAACAGCAAGTATTCGGCACATTGTATATACCATTACACATATTTTTTATATGTTTCGCAGACTAAATTGTGTCCGAATATTTAGGGTTTTTACGGTGCTAATTAATTTTAAATGTCAATATATGTGAATAGAAATATTGGAAACAATAGTTATTTATAATATGCAGATAAATGTACCTAGTATATTATATGCATTTATCACATGCAATATATGTTATTTATAACAAGTGGAGCGATTGTAATTCGCTTGCCACATAAGCATAATGATACATGGAGTTACTATTTGTTTTGTTTGTTGGTGTTTAACGGCCTATCAACAGCTAAGGTCATTTAAGGCCGGTCCAACGGTTTCGATCCCGTATTCAACCTCCTGCATTGGGGTGGGGGTCCCAAAATCAGACCTGGTGTCAGGTCCATACCACACCAAAGTCACTTGGCCCCTTCCCTAAAAGTAATAGGATTACGAATAATCAATTTGTTTGTTGGGGTTTAACGGCCTATCAATAGCTACGGTCATTTAAGGCCGGGTCAATGAGTAACTAAATCCCATACATTACCTGTACATGTACATGTACAAGTTCAAGTACATGTACAAATGGGGGGGAAATCCTGATCTGATGCCAGGTCCTCGCACACCAGAATCACTTGTCCCCCTCCCAAAAGCAGTAGGATCAGTAATAATCTTACTACTTGTATAATGGGCAATACATAACCCAATTCAACTCCCAGGTAACAAAAGAGCCAAAGATAAAAACGTACCTGAGGTCCAAACTAGGCAAATCGTGATTCCTATAAGGAGGAACCCATACCGTTAATTTACCTCGTCACGTTCACCCAACCAACCACCCACATGAATAATCAAATTACTCGTATATGGCTATAACCAGATTCACCTCTCACATACAAGAAAGCCAAAGATGTACACGAGGGCCAAACCAGGTCTCCAGTCTGGATTCGGGTAAGGATGAATCCTGATCGTTAAATTACCCATCACATGCTCCCACCTGCATTATTTTTTTTAAAAATGTAACGTCAATTTTGTTAGTGGTAGGAATAGCCAAATAGCCAATAGCCAAATCTCGGACAGACAGACAGACACAGACAGACAGACAGACAAACAAATAGATGGCGACAAAATGTAAAGCTTTGCAAATAACATTCCTCAGGGTAGGACGGTGCATTCTTTTTGTCATTGACAATCATTACATAAATATAAGCATCAATAGATTCATCAGTTACTCAGTAGAATTAGTGTTATCATTACGAGTTGTTCCTGTTTGACAATACACAGAATCCTATCATTATTGCCAATTTATAGTAATTTTACTTCTTGTATTTAAAGGGGCATAATAATATTTTTGAAAAATGCTATACGAAAATAAAAATGTGTTTAACAAGATAGGAAATCCGATATGTATGTACCTGTATGGGTGAAAATAGAAACCCTAACCCTAACCCAGCGGTCCTAATATCACCATATATCTTTAAACAAATCCTGATATGCCCCTTTAAAACAATTTTTCTATGGATATATTTTGAGATAGATGCATAATTAGGCAATACATGGTAGACTACTGAAAAATACTTGATGTCTCGCCATGTGTTCTGTTCTTTGTAAGATGAATTTATGTTTTCATTTGATGAGCTTTACGAAATTCGCCAGAAATTTTAAGAACCTTGAAAATGCCCGATACAAAGACTAGTCGAACCTCCCCGAACGGCCACCTCTCTACAACACCCTCTCTATATAACAGCCGCTATTTTATATCCCAAATGGATGATTTCCTCTGTATCTAACCCTTAAGACTGCTGAGCACGAAAATTGTCGTCTGTTGTTGCTTTTGCCTTCTTTCTCAATAAAAAACATGTTTTGACAGCACTTTAGAATCATTTCCATTGGAAATGGAAATGATTCTAAAATGTTGCCAAAGCATGTTTTTGATGATAATTATCGAAGAAAATAAATAAACAGCGGACGACAAAATTTAATTCAGCATTAACCTCCCTACAACAGCCACCTCTCTACAACAGCCACCTCTCTACAACTGCCAGTTTTGCGTCTTCCCATGGGTGGCTGTTGTAGAGAGGTTGCACTGTATATGCCCAGATTGTGCCCCCACATCTCATCAAATGAAAACGTGTTTGAGCCCCTCTCTGTTAATACACCACATAATATTGATTGCTTGCATTGGTTGTGTTAATGTGGAGCATCATCTACAATGGTTGCACATGCAGAAAGATTAGACGGGTTTCTCATTTATTAAATGTAATGGGGCCAACATATGACAGACTATCGCCAAAGAAATCATTGATCGCAAAATGAAAATGGGCTGTTGGGGTGGTTTATTGTGGTATTTAAAACATTTTGTCTACGAGGAATCCGACGGAAGCAGTAGAGATTACATTTCTGACTAAATCATCAAACAAATCTCTATATTCCCCGCAGACATGGAGAATTTCTGAACATCTTTCACAGTCTTAGTGACACAATTCCAAAGCAGAATCGTAGAATATATTTATCCATCGACCATCAAATCCACATTCCATCGCAGACATCGTGATTTTTCTTGCATCGGAAATGCATTTCTCCCTTCAACATTTAATCACCCTATAGTCATCGTGGACATGTGGATTTTATCAGTAAAACTCCATTGGAGAACAGTATCGTATTTCACCAACATTGCAAAGTATACTTATCCAGCAAAGTATACTTTGAGGGAGAAATTTTCAATTTAAGGATAAATTGATAAATTTTTATTAATATACTGAATTTATTACATTATCACAGCCATTTTGGCTGTGATAATGTAATACATTCAGTACAATAAGTCTGCATACTTTTAATCATCAAATATGTGCAGTTGTTAGTTCTATATGACAATGCCTTTTGGGAAACATAAATGATTACTCCCTCAAAGTATACTTTGCTAGATAAGTATACTTTGCAATTTTGATAAAATCGGCTACAAATCTCTCACTTGACCATCAAATCCACCTTTATGTTCATCATTAGCTATCGCGATTTGCTTGCTTTAATTCTGTTGGAGAACAAATTTCTCACTTGCCAGTCAATCCAGCTTTATGTGCATCTTGGACTGTGATTTTCTCCGTTTCATTCCATTGGAGAACAAATTATTCATTTGACCGTCAATCCACCTTGATGTTCATGGCGGCCAGCTCAGCGACAAGGTATCGGAACACATACGGCACAGTTATCACCTGGATGTTGTCCGACTGTTTACACAAGACATGACCACCGTCGTCGCGCTCGTAGGATACGGCCGCGGTCGCCTGGGCAGGCTTCTCGATCAAAGTTGACAGCAGGCTGCCACACTTGGTATACATGGCCTGGAATAAAGATTGTGGGTGTGTGACTTATCGTGTGCCGGGAATAGTCAAGTGATGTATCACAGCTGTCACAGTAAGAGGTTTAGTGATTCGATCTGACCAATTTTGAATGACGTTGACAAGCCATTCCAAATATTAATGTAATTAGTGCAAATGACATGGGTACATACATGTACATGAATGGACAGAAAGACAAAAATTAACTGGACATTCTATATGTAAAACATGGATATGCCAGCTTGACTCGACTCTAAAAAATGGGTAATGTCTTCAGCAACCTTATGAAGGTCAATACTGTTGGTTATTGGTCACATGAATGTGTCTATATGTAACAAGTGTGCGAAATAATCCATCCAGTAATATTGAAAATTATGGCATAATGGAGAACTCTTAATATACATTCCGACATAAATGATCACATACAGACGACACACAGACGAACAGAACCTCAAGAGCAAAGCAATATGCCCCCCCCCACCCCCCCCCTCGCCCCTTGCAATTGTATAGGAGGCATACCCTAAACATAGTAGATATGGCGGGGGGGTGTCATTATAAATCTGAAAATGAAACAACTGAATGGGGGCATGATCTACCATTACATATGAAGTTTTAAAGTCTCACAGATACCCCATGGCTATCACCTCAACCGACTCGACCGAAACCTAAATGGAACAGCCGTGTAACTTTAAATCAAGTATAAACTGCTTACCTTGCACAAGTCGGCCACACGCGATTTAAAGAATCAAAATATTGATGATGACAAAGACACATATGAAGTTTTAAGTGAATTTATAGTATCGGCGATAATCATTATGGATGAATAAATGGACGATCATATAGAAGACATAACTATACGAGGCACCGAGTACAAATACACAATGAATGTAAACCTTTCCACACCAAGATTTGTGTCCCCGACAGTTGAACAGCCGATCCTGCAGCAGGAAGGAAGTTCCATGGGAGATAAGCGCATCTCGTTCCATCTCCCCGAACCGCACACCGCCGTGACGCTTACGGCCCTTGATTGGCTGGTGGGTCAGCTGGTCTATTGGCCCGGTCGTTCGCACCTGTCGTAGATTGGTGGATTGAATGGGATGTTATCAAAATGACATGCTGAAGCTACACAATTTTTCACACGAAAAATGTATAAAATAATTATCGGATTATACTAGAAGAATATGTTGCTGCCACTCATTTAAACCATCTCATCAAGACAGTTCCAATCAGTGGTCACAACATATACTTTTGAGAAGAATTAAGAAAAAATAAACAAATAATTTTGATTTGTTAAGTCTGTTCTGCCGTGACGCTTATGGCCCTTAATTGGCTGGTGGGTCAGCTGGTCTATTGGACCCAGTGGTTTGCACCTGTTATAGATTGATTGATTGAATGGGATTTTATCGCAATACATGCCAAGGGTACACATTTCTTTTCGCACAAGAGGAATATATCTGTATGGGGGACTGCCTCAACCATCAAACAAAAGTTGTAGGTTGATTGCCTATCTTACTTGGAATTTGTCCGAGACCATGTGTCGGAGCCTCTGGTAATAGACGACGCCCATGAAGATGTTGGCCTCCAATTCGCGACCATCTACTCCGCTGTAGAACCGCTCTGTGCCATAGTAGTTGTACCCCGCTGTATACAATTAACATATATGGTGATTGCATGCAGAATTTATGATAGGAAAAATAACATTTTAGATAATTTAGTGGGGTTGATAATAATTATAAGTTGACGACACAATGATTTATTTACCAACGCATCGCGTGTCAAATACACATTATTTTGGATTTTACACACCAAAATTCATAATTTTATTTTTTCCATAGGACGACACACCAACCCAAAATGGTTGATAAAACACTGGTGATATCCTCTATATATTCTCCAAAAATTGTGCTTCTTCCTAATAATAAAACCCAATTCAAAGTGATGAAAATTATTTTGATTCCAATATTTCCAGATTCTAACGAAAGTGACACCAATAGTCGCATCCATTGTTTTTATGACGTATTGCGTCAAAATCATGGTGTAACATCAAACATCGCTCAGAAATAAATGTGTTTTTCGCATTTGAAATTTTGAATAAATGAATTTTTCACAAGCAGAGCTCAACAAAAACTTACCGCCGACCAACAATTTGCCGAAGTAGTCGATGGCGGAATCTTCCTCGGAGAAATTGAAGGGAGTCGCGTCGTAACAGTCGGCAAACGAGGCAGCAGACTTTCCTGCCATACTCTCTATCATCATACCTACAGTAGTGTAGACGGCGCTCCAGTTAAGGTGCGTAATTTGGAGGTAAATTTCTTATTTCTCCATCAAAAATGGCAAGTTGGGAGTGCTTTAGAATCGTCTCAACAAGACGATTCTAAAGGACTACCACCTTGCCATTTTTGATGAAGAAATAACAAAATTTCACCCAAAGTTGGTCAAATTACGCACCTTATCTGGAGTGCTGGTAGATACATGATCTTACACAAGTGCTGAGTGCAGGTTTATTTAGAGGGTTTCACATGATTTAATATATTTATTGTATAGGAATGAATGGCCTTTTTGTGGAATTCATCGGGGTATAAACTTGGAAAAGTCGCGGGAATACTGGACGAGGCCTTCCGGCCTTCGTCCAGTATTCCCGCGACTTTTCCAAGTTTATATCCCTGATAAATTCCACAAAAAGGCCATTCATTCCTTATAATTCCAGCATTTTAAATAAATTCATCAAGAAAATGAGTTTATTTTCCATTTTCTTAAGAATTATTTTAACTGTGCCTCACGGTTACGGAAAGTAGTTTGGCGTGGGAGTTTACTGGGATATAAATTTTGGACAGAGAGTTGCTACGGGCCAATCAAATGTTTGGGAATTGTGTAAATATTTTTGTGCTGGAATTATACAGTTTAGAGGGCGTTTCCAGAATTGATTATACAGGGGGAGTGAACTGAACCTGGATGTCTTATTTATGGGTAGAGGGGTCGAACAAATGAGAAATTCATCAAAATTACATCATTATGTTGATTTTATTACATGGGTAGTGGTTTAAAAAAAAAAAAAAAGTGCCTTCCACTCATTCCATGCAATTAATTCTCGAATTACACTTCCCGATTTCCCAAGAACCTTATTAATTGGTGAGTAACTAAATAGGGTTTATAAATAGGATCGTTCAGGTGTGATGGTTTAATATGATATTTCTTAAACAAGTTTACTGATTTCATTAGGAATGTGGCTTTGTTGAGTTATGAAATCAGTCGAAGCGATGCCAGCAAATCAGTCAAAGAGTTTAATATATAGTGTTATCTACATGAATGATGATTTAATAATATGATATTTAATAAACAAGATTACTGATTTTATAAGAAACAAAGCTATGCCAAGCTCGACGCAATACCAAGTTTCTTAAGAAATCAGTCAATAAGTTCCTTATAGGATGTCAACAGGTGTAATGAATTAATATATCAGTATTAAAGCTAACTTAAGATATTTATTAAACAAGTTTACTGATTTCATGAAAAACGAGGCTTACAAAATCCAGTCTAGTAGTACAAGAGCGTTGATTTAATATGATGGATTTACATATATTGAGCATAGGCTGCATATGCAGCCTATGCTCAATAAATGTAAATCCAATAATGGTATTTATTGATTTACCGATGGTCATTCTGGAGGGGTAGCCGTGGGGGGTTGAAGATGATATCTGGCGTCATCCCGCTCTCCGTAAATGGCATGTTCTCTACTGGGTACATCATACTGAAATTGACATGTATTATAACTACGAGGAAGGTCAAAAAGTGCTAATACGTTGTGCAATGTGTTATAACTATGAGGAAGGTTAAAACGTGCTAATATGTTGTGCAAGGGACTGTGCTAATACGTTCTGCAATGTTTTGTAAGTATGAGGGAAGCTCAAAAAGTGCTAATGCGCTGGAATTGCAATGTTTTATAAGTATGAGGGATGGTCAAAAAGTGTTGATAAGTGGTACACATATGTTTCCTGTACAAATCCTATATTTAATGACATGTACTGTACAGGGTACATCATAATGAAATTGACATGGTTTATAACCATGAGGGATGGTCAAAAAGTTCTGATACACCATTTTTAAAATATTTGATATCTATGAGGTATGGTCCAAAAGTTGTGAAAGCTGTACACATTTTGTTACGAAAACGGCATTTTTTCCATAATGCTGAAATTGACATTGAAGGCACTGGGTCTCGGTTAACTCAGTGAAGTCCCATGTATAAATACTTTATGTTTGTTACTAATGATGTACGATACCTTTGGTTAGCAGGCAGGCCTAAACATGCTATGCACTTACATACCTACACACACCCTTCTGTCCATGTCTACTCGCGAACTTGTCTCCGATTATCGGGTTCCTCTGAAACAATGAAGAAAATTGCATACATTTATTAAATCAGTATGTATACGTATAAGATTATATATTGTGTTTAGGTTTTTTATTCATGTACATTACTTTAACTCTTGTATATGATATGATATGATGTGCACCAGATCAATATTGGCTGGGGCGACTTACAGATCCTTCTGGTGCATATTACATCATATATACACCAGCTAACAAGCAAATACATAAGCTCCATTTCTCCAGTCACAGCCACATATAATGAACAATGTTATTACACTGTCAACGCCAACTTTATACAATAAACCAATGCAGGCCTCGGCAAATCCACTCGTCCGCTCGTATTGGCGAGTGAATTTTCAATCTGGACGAGTGGTAATTTGAAGAGACAGTGTGGCATAAACATTTAAACATACAGGAATGTACGAGTAGAAATCCAATCTGGATGAGTGGAAAATTAAATTAACACTGTCGAGGCGTTTAATCTAGATTGACTCACGTTAACCCTCAGCATAATGGAGACCCTATGTAGTGCACTGGTTCCCGTGTCGTTGCCCGCTGCCCGGATGTGTTCAACGTAGGCCGGTTCCATGCTAGTGTATGTGGCAACTTTCTGTTCACCAGTCTGTAGGTTTATGTAACTGAAACAAAAGTGAAACTGAATGGGTTTTACGTCCCAGCAACAGCTAAGGTCATGTGGAGACAGGACATTGGTTTCAAATCTCATCCGAAGGACCAGTAGCCCTATTTCACCAACATTGAAAATAGCCTATTTCACAAACATTGTAAAGTATACTTTTCTAGCAAAGTATACTTTGAGGGAGAAATTTTCAATTTAAGGATAAATTTATTAAGTTTTATTATACTGAATTTATTATATTATCACAGCCATTTTGGCTGTGATAATGTAATAAAGTCAGTATAATAATTCTGCATACTTTTAATCATCAAATATATGCAGTTGTTAGTTCTATATGAAATAGTGCATTTTGGGGAAATAAATGATTACTCCCTCAAATTATACTTTGCTAGATAAGTAGACTTTGCAATGTTGGTGTAATAGGCTACTGGTATCTAAGATGGAGGCCAACTCCACTATACGATCGATTGCGTGTCAATAAAGTATGATTGCAAAACTACTATGTTGTTCGTCTTAGAGAGGTTCCAGACAAGGTGCAACTCAGATGGTGATGAATTGAACTCACAATCTCTGGTATTGAAGTTCAGTCTGTAGGTTTATATACTGAAACAAACATTGTGACATTTCTTTGGAGGTATCCATTGTTTTTTCTATTGTTGTTGTTTTTATCAGGTTAGCAAATACCAAATATTTGCAGGGTGGCCACAGAAAAACAAATTTGCTGATATTTCACCGAGTTTTCCCAGATTCGCCACTTTTCCCTGATAATATTTTGGTCACTGGCAAATACAAGTGCCATATTATGCATTTGCTTGTATTGTTGTAGAAATGCCCTATAATAAAACATTAGCTTTTTATTATAAAGCCTCACAGCTGTCTTTTTTTATTTTCCATTTTTCTCATCAAAAATATACAACACTTTAGAATCATGTCCAATATGGACATGATTCTAAAGTCCTGTCAAACCATATTTTTATTGAGAACAAAGACAAATATAAAACAAGAGTACATAACTGTTGACGTGTCCCACACTTTAAGGGACATAAATTTTAATCACTGGCATAATTCGCTAATTTCCCCCAGAATTTGTGTATTTTAGCAAATCTATTCTGACAGTTATTTAGTGAAAGGGTTTATATCTTCCGACTCCATTTTTACTGACATCTCATACCTGTAATACGGACTTCCGCTCTCCAGGTACGTCCCAATGGGAGGTAACCCATCGATGTCCAACTTGCCCGATATCACATTCTTGTCATCAGGACTGCAACCTACAATACAGGATATATATAGAGAATACCAGGCTGGTGTCTTTCTCATTTTATCAGATGAGGCTTTCTAACGTGTAGGAATTCAATCGGAATTTCCGGAGTTCTACCGTTTCTGAGCCGAGGCTGGTTAACTTAATTAATTGATAGGTCGGGTTTTATGTCCCTTCGCACTGAAATTGCAATAAATAATAAATAAAACACTTCAGAATGAAACACAGTGTCCTGTAGCCTATTTCACCAACTTTTCTAGCAAAGTATACTTTGGGGGAGAAATTTTAAATTTTAGGATAAATTTATTTATTTTTATTATACTGAATTTATTACATTATCACAGCCATTTTGGCTGTGATAATGTAATAAATTCAGTATAATAATTCTGCATACTTTGAATCATCAAATATATGCAGTGGTTGGTTCTATATGACATAATGCATTTTGGGAACAATAAATGATTACTCCCTAAAAGTATACTTTGCTAGATAAGTATACTTTGCAATGTTGGTGAAACAGGCTACTGATCCAGTGTCAGGCACCCTTATTACACCGGAACACTAAGCCCAGGTGTGAATCCCAGTAAGATATGATTATAAATGGATTTGTTAAGATACACATACCCTCCCATTCTCCCTCGAATGGAAACAGAAAGCATTGATGAAACAAGACAACTTACCAAACAGCAACGGCACCGTGCTTGTCCTGACACTGGCTACAACCCCCAAGTCTATGAACTGTGGAGAAGGTAAAAACAAAAGGTGAACAAGAGTGCCAAAAGGTCACACTATACACTATTATAGAACATTATCGATTTTCAAAATATGTATATGTACGCCTGCCGAGGTATAGTCAGTAAACACAGGGAGATAACTTGTCAGAACTGTTTTTGAAAATCAAGGTTCTTCTGAATTCCATGATAAATGTGCATACTACATTTGGTCATTGTTTGTTTGTTTATTGGTGTTTAACGGCTTATCAACAGCTATGGTCATGTAAGGCCGGGCAAACGGGTTCAATCCGTTTTAACCTGCTGCATTGGGGGGAAAATCCCCAAATCAGAACGGAATATTTACATTGAGAAAAAATATATTCAGCCCTGAAATTAGAATAACCTGACCTGCTGCCAGGTCCATACCACACCAAAGCCTATTGGCCCCTTCCCCTACAATAGGATACAAACATTTGGTTAAGATCCATCATATAGAACCTGTTGAAGCGAGGACAAATTGGTATGGTACGGGAGAATGTTCTCCCCTTACACAGTACGGCGTGCCACGGGGAATCATCATTGAGGATAAATAATGAAAGTGAATGTGCCATCCCAGCAATAGCTACAGTCATGGAGAGACGGCACCACAGTTTAAAGTCTCATCCGACAGACCAGTGCGATGGAAAAACTAAGATAGTATTTTTCACGCCTAGGGTGAGGACTGAACTCACAACCTCCAGTATTGAACACCAATGCCATATCCCCTAGGTTACGGCCTCCGGTAATGCCTCCGGCCCATCCCTCATTGAGGATAAGATACTTATGATGACGTAGTATGGCAAGCCAAATGCACAATAATTATTATAAGCTTCGACCATGTCCAGCCGTGGGTAAACGACTGCCATGGCACGAGGAATTGTTTGAACCCCAAGGTTGTAGGCCGTGGGTTCAATCAGTTCCCGATGGGCACGGCAAACATTTACCCACGGCTGGACATGGTCGAACGTTATTGTTTATGTAATTCGAGTATATATGCAGTACTTTCAGTACTTTGATAATCTGCTCCATTAAAAAAATTGATTTACACATATATATTCCGGGGCTGCAGAACACGCGCGTGATGCAGCTGCATCAATATCAAAAGTTCAGTGTGACCGTTGTGAACTGGTTTGGTGATGTAATGGCGCGTTTTAGTAACGTCACGAGACACATGCATTACATAGGTGCTGGCTTGGCCCCGGAATGAGCATTGTCTACAGCCATGGTCAAACAGCATGGGCTGTACGTTTGAACACGGCTGTGGGAGGTGTCGAACAACGTCAGTCATGTAACAATGTGCATTTGCCAAGCCATACTGTCCGCTTACCTCAGATTTATAGACAGTGGCATGGCCGACCCAGCGCTCAAATGACGATTTGTTGATCACCATGGCATCTTCCATGTCGTAGCCCTATCAAGACAGAAATACACATAAACAAGGGTTTTATATACATTTAACCACAATGTTATCTGCGGATGGAGAAATCAGACATTTGGCGTTTGCGACCAGTGCAGACCCAGACCAACCTGCACATCCGTGCAGTCTGATCTGGGTCCGCACTGTCTGCCATTCAGCCACTGAAACCCGTCATGATTCTACCAATGTTCGACCACTATACTACCAGGCCATGCCTACTTCCAGAACTGAAGTTCAATGCTCTATCCCTACCATTGAACTATTCCTAGACTACGAAGCCCTCCATACCGTGTATGAAATGACCGCGACGACAGCATTGGTGCCAAGTGGGTAGTTGTCTATTTCGTACTGGTCGTACTTGATCGGACGTACGAGGGGGGTCTGGGGGGTCTGAAGCTTGTACAGTTTGTTGTCCGAGCGGTATCGGAGGGCGTGCACGGGTGTCCCCATCGTCTGTTTACCCATCTGTAAATAGATTGAGTGAGGTTAAATATAGAAATAAGGATGTCCCTACGGTGTCCAGTTCAGAGAGGTTTCACTAATTCCAGGCATATGAATGATAATGACAAGTGTTATTATCATACCCTGAAATGGGAAACAAAAGTGTATACAATATAGACGGCTATTCAAAGGTGGCTCTTAAACCCGGGTTTGATAGTATAAAAGGCAAGTTAACAGATAATAATTCCAGCACAAAAATATTTACACAATTCCCTAACATTTGATTGGCACGTAGCAAGTCTCTGTCCAAAATGTATATCACAGTAAACTCCCACGCCGTAACCGTGAGGTGCAGTTCAAATAATTCTTAAGAAAACGGAAAATAAACACATTTTCTTGATGAATTTATTTCAAATGCTGGAATTATATGGAATGAATGGCCTTTGTGTTGAATTTATCGGGGATATAAACTTGGAAAAGTCGCGGGAATACTGAACGAGGCCTTCCGGCCTTCGTCCAGTATTCCCGCGACTTTTCCAAGTTTATACCCCGATAAATTCAACAAAAAGGCCATTCATTCCTATAATGTAAGAATATCAGGCTCATGTCATTTTTGTGTTTTTTTGTTGCCGTGGCCAACATGTCGCGCCTGCCGAGGCTTTGATAGTATACCAAAAACCGTCAACCAAAAACTTTAACCCAGACGCATGTACGTACTGCAATGTGCCAACTATCACGCTGGTTTCCATGGAAACACAAACACCAATTCTACTTTACCTGACACTGGTACATGTTACGTGGACTCTGGTTGAAGTCCGAGAACGGCGTAAAGTTGGAGACAAACGACAACATGCTCACTTCGTTCATTTCCTGGTGGCTCGTTATCTGGAATACATGTCGGTGAATTCAACAATATTTATTTACCGGAACAATATGACGATTTGTGGGGCTTTTATCAATTAGAAAACAGAGATTCTACTTACACTTTCAAAAGTTGCAATAAAACACATTTTCGATACATTTATCAGATACCATTGACCAGTAGCCGATTTCATCAAAATTGCAAAGTATACTTATCTAGCAAAGTATACTTTGAGGGAGAAATTTTGAGTTTTAGGATAAATTTATTAATTTTTATTATACTGAATTTTATTACATTATCACAGCCATTTTGGCTGTGATAATGTAATAAATTCAGTATAATAAGTCTGCATAGATTTAATCGTCAACTATATGCAATCATTAGTTCTGTATGAAAAATCAATGATTACTCCCTCAAAGTATACTTTGCTAGATAAGTATACTTTGCAATTTTGATGAAATCGGCTACAGATACCACAGACCAGGTCAGTCTGTATTTGGTGAACGTGCAACATGTTACCTGATAAAGTCACATATTCCCATGTATCCGGTCTGACAGTAAGTATATTCCCATATATTCGGTCAATGCACAATCAGTTAACCAACAAATGTAGCTGAAGAAATGAAGCTAAGGCTTTTGCGACCAGTGTAGATCCAGATCAGCACAGCAGCCTGTGCATACGCACAGTCTGATCAGGATCTGCACCGTTCGCCATTCCATCAATGAAACACCCATCATGCTTCAAACAAGCAATATAGCTCGTTATCAGGCTACATGAGTGTCAAATTTTATCAAGAGCTACGCTGGCCAAAACTCCAATCAGAGCCACCAATTACCCCAGCATGCGCCTCGTCCTGAGTGATACAGATGTTCATGTAGACCTGCTCGAAACTCCCTATCATCTCAACCATGTTGAGGGACAGGTTGATCACGGGCCGCACCATCCGCGCCGGAGTCGTGAAGATATACAGGCCCGGGTACTGGCTCGCAAACTCTGTCTTCTTCACAAGGCAGATCTCAATCGTTGGCAGAACCTGACAATATAGAAGTGAGACTGTAGAGAAAGAATAGTAAAATTGAGTTATCAGGTAAGGCCAGGAAATGTGTAGGAATTACGAGGCTTGCCATTTCCAAGCAGAATCTGATAAACAAGAAATTGTCTTTTAATATTAGTTTTAAACGGTGAAGCATGCCGAAGAATTCCTCCCTAAAATCCCTAAAATCCCTAAAATTTAGTTAACAGCAAAACATATACCAAGAATTTGTCTTTGAGTTATCAGTAGTTTGACTTAACCTTTACTACGCTGAATTAAATGTTGTCGTCTGCTGGAAATGTTTTATTTTTCATATTTCTCGACAAAAAACCTGGTTTTGACAGAACATGAGAATCGTCTCACTGGAGACGATTCTCATGTTCTGTCAAAACATTTTTTGTTAAGAATTAAAGCAAAAAATTAAAAATTAAAAACAGCAGACGGCAATTTCCGTCAACAGCGTAGGAAGCCTTAAGAGAGTTTGAGGTAATGAGTGTATACTGTACAATGTTTAACGAAACCGACCACAGAGTTAATTAACCCTTACAATGCTGTCAAGTTAATTTGTGTCGTCTGCTGAATATCTTTTATTTTCCCCTTTTCTCATCAAAAACTTGGTTCGGCAGCACTTTAGAATCATTTCCAATGGAAATGATTCTAAAATGTTGCCAAACCATGTTTTACTGAGAGAAAAGACAAAATATGAATTATCAGCAGACGTCTATTTTCGGTTCCCGCATTCTAAGGGTTAAACACTAACCTTGTTCAATCCCTTCACCTTCATGTATCTCAGTTTCTCCTCGACGGAGGCCGCCATGTTGTCGGCGACGTATCCCATCACCCGGCCGTCCATCAGCACGCTGTAACACTCCTTCACGGGCCCCGGGGGTGAGGCGAGGGGACACACCCCAAACGTGTACAGTAATTTCACCAGCGGTGGGGTCTGGTACGCTACGGTCTGAATCTGAATGGGTTTAAACATTTTATTTGTATATAATTTACAAGTAAGGCAGAAGAAGTAGTATATACAGGAAGAAGTAGTATATACAGAATCATACAAATGGGATGGGATAGAAAGCAAGATTATATAAACCTCTCCCTATGGATCTGAATTTGTTAGTCGATTCATATACGGATTAATTATTTAACTTTTACCCATAAATATTCATAGTTCCATGCTCATTTCTGGACGTCCTTAATAAGATAAAGGATATATATATTTTTTTTAAATCTGAAAAATACTGACACCCTGATCGTGTAATTTCACCAAGGGCAGATTCTGGTACGTCAGCTCATGTCTTTATTCAGAAAGAAGACAAAACATAAAACTACCAGCAGACGACAATTTTCATTTCCCGCCATCCAAGAGTGAATGTACATACCTGACACAGAGCCGTCATGTGGTTCAGCAGGCCGCATGGGGTGCCATCTGGGGTGTGTACAGGCACAGGAAACCTGCAATACATAGATTCATTGATA
>CM055272.1:98804250-98821463 GCA_029237695.1 Conchocele bisecta | reverse complement strand
ACTCTCATTATGTCAAGGAGGTGGGCAGGGGTATAACAATTACAACACTCCCTGAAAAAGTTCGCAGGTATGACGTCCCTACCATGTGTGCTGAACACCGTGATCATGAAACCACTCTCCGCCCACCAATTAATCTTAGATGTTTCATTGAGCCTCCTGATAACTCGCAGTGAAATACTGACGTCATATGTAATAGTGACGTCATAGTAATCACAGCGGTAAAATTATGCTGTTTGTAAGCAACTTAGCAAGTCGTTTTATATTTTATATTCGACGGCACTAACCTATATACTCGTGACGGCACTAATCATATATACTCGTAAGACGGACGGAAATATAGTAAATACATGGTTAGTGGCGTCGAATATAAAAATATATCGGTTGAGCCTTAGACAGCTTTATTGGGGCGATAAAGTTGTCGGGACAAACCGAATATATTTTATATTCAACGGCACCAATCATGTATTTAATTTATACCGCATACTAAATTTAATTGTTTGAACTTGCGTGATGTCATGTGTTGACGTCATTCCCTCGACATACGTCACAAATCTAGCGACGTAATTCAGCTGCGTCCACGTCTACGTAGGTTCGGTATTGTATCTGATTTAATGTCCGAATTATTTACGATGAGCCTTAATATTGGCTGTTTTTAGACTACACAGTTGTCGTAATAAGCATTGCAATCGTAATGGACATATCCATGTCGTTCGTTACATCGCATATACTGTAAAAATGGACAAAATTCAGATGAACCGA
This sequence comes from Conchocele bisecta, assembly GCA_029237695.1. Classification (NCBI taxonomy): domain Eukaryota; kingdom Metazoa; phylum Mollusca; class Bivalvia; order Lucinida; family Thyasiridae; genus Conchocele; species Conchocele bisecta. The sequence goes on along the minus strand of CM055272.1, from coordinate 98,820,704 downwards.
CAGCGATTTCGATTTTAAAATGTGCCTCCATCTTGAATTTGCTGTTGAGACTGACCAATCAGAGGCCACGATTAGGGGTCAAAGGTGAAAAAATAAAGCAAAAACGGCAGTTCACGTATATTAGGCTACTTCAGGTATATTAGGTTACTTCAGATATAAACAGCATTTATTCAATCCCCTTTATTTTTTTTTCTTTCGAATTGCCTGTAGACAATCCTTTTATTATTTTATAACAAGCAACATGTAAAACATACATTTTGTAAGTCGATAAGTAAGTTGTCCATTAATATCAATGTTAGCGATAAGCAGTGTGATTCCGACCAGTACGTACATACATACATGCTGGTCAGGTAATACTCTGATTGTCTAACAGTCAATAGTAGTTTGATTTGTATTACATATTTGTGTGTAGTGTGAGCTATGATCAGACTGCACAGATGTGCAGGCTGATCAGAGCCTATTCTGGTTATGTTTTCATATCTACAGTCAGTGTATTCGATCATAGTATTATGCTCTCTTGATATTCGATGATCAACTTAATTCTGCATCATGAAAGACAGTAATTGTGGACATTGATCAGAAACACACGGACGTGTAGTCTGGTCGTAGTCTACTCTGTTTCTTACGGTGTTTTTTTTAATTGATATCAGGCGTGGTGTTTGCTCTGTATAACAATCAGTGTATAATAAACATTTACATGTATATATTGTTGTTCATGATATTGTTCAACCTTTTGAATGCGGGAGACGAACATTGTCGTCTGCTATTGTTTCATATTTCTCAACAGCACAAAAAAATCATGGCCCAGCAGGACTCCAGAATCGTTTCCAGTGGAGATGATTCTCAAGTGCTGCAAAATCACGTTCTATTAAAGAAAAAATAGAAATTAAAATAAAACAGCCGACGAAAAATAATTCAGCGCTGTAATGGTAATATTTACCTAAACAATACATGCCACGAATATAGCGGTATTTATTGATACAGATACATCAAGCAATGTAGACGCATATCAGAGTGTGCGTGATGCACATGCTGGTCAGCGCCCACCTTGATTGTTTTCATGTTCAATTGTACATGAGTATTCCGGTAAACACCTAAACAAGTATATCATACTACATCACGACTTTCAAGTGTTTCAAAAAATTATTGAAAACAGAAGAATGCTTCTGACGGTTTTCAAGAACTTTTGAGACAATCAATAAGTCGTAGTATAATAGCTTTAACATATTTGATTTACGAGTTCTTGCTTCAGTAATAAAGTGTGTTTTGTATATGCAATACGAAATATGACATAGTATAATATTAATATATTCATATTCCTTAAACTGAATTTTTTATTCTAAGATAAGAAACTCAAGCGAACGGATTGATTTATCAATTCCATATTTTCGGAATATGTTGGATATATTTGTCTAAAATTCATTCAGATACCTACATTTAATCAAAAAATGATCATACGTTTCTTTTTCATTACAATGTTTACAATTAGGGCTATTTGAGATTTTCCAGGTAAACAGGTTTTCATTCGTTGCTAGAATTCTATGTAATGCTTTGTATTTAAATTGTTTAACGCGGTTATCAATTACTACTTTGTTTAGGACATAATAAAAAGTTCCCCATGAAATTTTCTGCTGAAATTGTTGTTCCCAGTATTTATGGATATATGGTATTTCTATTTTTTTCTTCAGTAGTACATGTATACATTACGCAAACATTGTATTAGCGAGCCTACCTCACCAAACCCCCGGCTACCTATGTAAACAGCGGGTTTGGTGAGGTTGCCGCGCAATAGGTAATGCGGTTAAATAGGTCACGATGCAGTGACTATTTTCAATAAATAACTTATGTTGTAAGCGATTGTAATGTGTATTTTCAATATTTATATTATTAAAATGTATCATATCGGTACCCCTTTAAGTAATATTTGTATATTTTAAATGTAATGATGTGTCATGAAGCGCATGAATATAAGTATTAATTAATCCAGTTTATATTGAGGCAAATCACACAGCCTAAAAACATAGTGCTGGAGTATAAACCATAGTATCGTATATTATTCATAAGTATATCACTATTAAACATTAATTACAATATGTATGCATATTATTAAAACAGTAGATGCTACCGCTGTTTCGCTGTATATGATATTTATAACAAAAAAAAACGTACGGATTTCTGTCACACAAAGCGCCATTTTCAGTTCATATTTTGACCTGGGCATATGAACCGGACTAAGTTTAAACAACGCTCGATTCCGTCCAATTCAGATTTCTCTGCAGAATGTTCAGACTAACTACATATTAAGTAATGTTGCTAAATAAGTGTTAACGGCTGGAACATGGTTATCACTAAAAGGAAGAAACCACAGTCGTATTATTGAAAAATAAGATTTACCTGAGACCTCATGGAGGCCGCCATTATCCAGTGTAAACAATAGACCGTGTGATCCCATTTCCTGAGTAGCCCCCGCTTAGTGAAACGATGTGCTAATCATGATATTATGTTCCCCAATGATTGGAAACGTTTGAATTTCTCGGTAAAAACTACGAAAGTCATAAAAAAATAACGATGTATATTTAACAATTGGATACGCTTAAACGGTATTACTCTCTCATCGGATCGTCAGTTGTCGTCGATAGCGATTTAACGTACTGATCTGGTCTTAATTTATTGTCAACTTTCAACGCCATTTACAGAATATATGGTTAATTTTTAGAAATAAATAATACGGCAAATTACGATGACGTCTGCTCTGAAATAGCTGTCAACATGCGGACGTAATTTAAGGAAATCAATTATATTTTAAGGCTACATCTGTGACTAATTACGAATTTATGTATGGTCTTTGGCTACACCCGACACATTACACAGATCTAGTTGTAAATACACGTCGCTTTGTGTGGGGAAAAAATCGATAATGCGTAGTTGTGTGACGAGATGTTGATCTGATGACACCACACAGCTGTGACCCTTAGGCAATGTTTTGAAATTGACGTGTCGTTTTGATGTGTGCCGCAACACCTCACTGTCGGAGACAACATGACAATTAACGATATACTCTCGATTATACACAGATCTATTAGACGGCTGGTTATTTAAAATAAAGAGTAGTTCAGTACACCTTCGCCGATATTGTTTTTAGAAAATCAGTAATATTTTCCGTAAATGGTGTTGAAAAGTTGACAAAAATTCTATCACCGTATTTAGTTGTGCCGATATTGTTTTAAAAAATCAGTAATTTTCTTTTTTTTCCGTAAAATGGTGTTGAAAATTGACAAAATATATAGCCGCATTTCTCCGATATTCGTTTAGAAAATCACCAATATTTTCTGTAAATGGTGTTGACACAAAATGCAGCGTTCACGCGGAATTCAAATAAAATACAAACTAATAATTTAATAAATAGACGCCGATGGCTACTGTGTTTGCGGCCAGTGAATTATGGTCGTGGTAGCCACAGGCGCAGTTCGAACGTGTTGTGAGCAGATGGAGGACAATAATTATTTCAAATTCATAAAAAAATGTTTGCTGTCCGAAAATTAATTAATTGTGACAGCCAAAAAAAAAAGATTTTGGGACAGTAAAACATTATATGGTATAGACAGTATAGACAGTACCTCAAACTTAAAAAAACAGTAACAAACTGTCTGTGTATATATTACTTAAAATTAAAACATCAGTAACAAACTGTCTGTGTATATATTACTTAAAGACAGACATTTTAATTGTTGGTAAGTTTCTATCAATTTATAGGTATTTTTATTAAAATCATAAAATTGTGAAAATATTAAAATCACAAAAAAAAAATATATGGAGAATTTTTTTTTATACCACGTCGAGGTTTGAAACCCCGACCCGTTCGGGAATCGGTAATTAAATCATTGAAGTCGGCGACCTTAACCTCACGACTGTTGCGCCATTTGTGACAATCACAGTTATACAGAAGTGCTATCAGTATTACGCCACCATTTGAACGTAATAATTATTAAATTATTTGCAACTCCATCTACAACAATACCGTTACAGAGATACGCTATTGAAACAACATGTATTAGTACCCATAACATAACAAAGTAATGTATCATTATATATCACAGGAGATAGCTTAAAACTATATATCCTAATCATAAACAGAACAATCCGCTTGGCTCGTATGAAAATAGTTCGCGTGATATTGATTATCTCCCTTGCCGAAAGTAGTTCAGTGATTTATTAATTCCAAATAAGACGTGTTTGCGTAATGATAATATAGTTCTTTGCTCGTGATGTTTTCGAATGGTTTATTATTTATGTAAACCGTAGTCAAGCTAGTTTTAACTTTTGTCTGAATGAACTCTGTGGTTGTCAAAGTAATCTTCCAGGCTCTTGGTATTGACTCTTTAATAGTGTTAATTTCCGAGATCCAGTGCTTATTTTTCAAGCGGGAAAGAATACGAGTGGTATCAATTTGTCCTGACTTAGAAATTATATCGTTAATGAAAATCAAATCTGCGTCTATCCAGCGATTTGAAAATTAAGCATTTACCGTTATGTTTTATATATTTGTTACCCAAATGATTTGTTTACGGATATCATAAAAATGTTTTGGGCTTTCTTTATTCAACGCAATAGAAAAATAAATCTGCCCAAATTCCAATAAGATGTTTGTAGAATGCAGGAATACTGAGGTGTACATTAGGTAACGATTTGATGGAGTCCAGGTTCGTGTTGAATATAAGATTATTATTATATTGTGATTAAGAAAGAATGCAGGTATCAATTTCCAATTGGCGTTATCAATGATTTTCAGTGATTTAATCCACTTTAATTTCATATTATTCGTATATGTTTCGATATCAATCATTTTCTAAACCTCCGTTTAATTTTTTTCCAATGATGATTGAGCGTCTAATTTTATCATTTTTACCATTCCATAAGAATCTGTAAACTATGGAACTTATTTTGTTAATTATGGATTTCGGTGTAACTATGGTTTGCATTAGGTATGTCAGTTTAGATAAAGAAGATATTTTATTGCCAATATTTTGCCATAAAATGTTAATTTTCTTTATTCCATGAATCTGTTATTTTTCGCACTGGCTTATTTTGTCAGTCCAGCTGAGATTTTCACATTCTTCTTTAACATTTCCGAAGTACACACCTAGTGCTTTCACAGAAGTGTTTGTGAATTATATATTTAAAACTGTTTTACATGCTTTATGTTTTGATTTCCTACCCAGAGACCTACTGTTTTACTTTTATTTAGTTTTAGCCGTGAGAATGTGCCAAATTCTTCAATTGTTTTCATTGCATTTTCTACATCTGCTTCGTTCGTTAAGAAAAGTGTAGTGTCATCAGCTAGTTGAGTAATTTTTATTTATTTTTTCGTAGTGTCTGTTTTTACAGATATACCGTTTATTTCGTTGTTTGTTCTGACCTTGATACCTAGAATTTCAACAACAATTATAAATAAAAGTTCAGACAGAGGACACCCTTGTCTGACTCCACGAGATATACTAAATAGCTGTGATTTCCAGCCATTGTTTAGAACACATGCTGATATATGTTGGTATTAAACGTTAACCCATCTTATAAATGTTGTTTTAAATCCAAATTTCCTAAGTACTTCAAACATGAAATCCCATTCTACTGTATCGAATGCCTTTCTAAAATCTACAAAAAGTATAGCTGCATCCAAATCAAGAATGTCAGTATAATGAATTATATCTTGAATGTGTCTTATATTATTTCCAATATATCTATAATACCCCTGTTGGTCTAAACTAATGATGTTCGTTAATATTTTTGCAAACGTTTTGCTAGGACTTTTGCAGCTGTTTTATAATCTACATTTAGGAGAGATATTGGCCTCCAGTTTTCGATATTTTCTGGATTGCCTTTCTTGAATAATAGAGGAAATACACTTTGTTGTTTTTGGGTGTGAGATAATTTCCCCTTTTCAAACCCTTCATTTAACGATGATGTGACTATAAACCCTATCTTATTCCAAAATTTTAAATAAAATTCGACTGGTAACCCATCGAGTCCCGGGCTCTTGTTAAGTTTCATATCATTAATTGCACATTTACACTCTTCGATTGTCATTGGCCCTTCACAAAGATTCGCTGATCCATCATCTAATGTGTTATCTAATTCGATAGATTCAATATAAGAATGTGTATCAGTATCGGTATTATTTGAAGTGTACAGCGTTTTATGGAAGTTTACTTCCTCGTTCAAAATAGCTTCGGTGGAATGTATTCGTTTATTATTAACCGTCAATGAAGTAATTACTTTTTTATTTTGCCTTGATTTCTCTAGACTATGAAAGTATTTTGAGTTATGTTCTCCTTCTTCTAGGAATTGAACCCTAGAACGTATTTGTGCTCCAAATGTTTTTAAATTATATATTTCTTCGATTTCTTTTTATCTACTGTGTTGGTTTGCTGTTTTATTGTTTCATTATTATCTGAATCCGGGGTTGAATATAAAGTCTGCAGTTTATTTTCCAGTTCTTGCAGTCGGCTGCTACGTTCTCTTGATTTCATTTTTGAGAAATGTATAGATTGTTCTCTAATTTCGTATTTACACATTTCCCATTTTGCTTGGTAACTAGTAATATTCAAAGGAATAATTGAATCAATAGCGTTATTTATAGTTTGAGTGTATGTGCTATCCGTTAAATGAGATACATTTAATTTCCAGAACCCCCGTCCCCTTTTATTGGGTATCTTAAGTTTCAGCGAAATCGCCATATGATCTGTACTTTGAATGAGAGCTGGCCTAATGTCGGTTGAGAAAATCAAAGGTATTAAATTTTTATCTATTAACCAAAAATCTATTCTAATTTTTTCTGCACTATTTTTCCTACGCCAAGTAAATTGACATTTATTACTGTGAAACTGTTTCCAAACGTCAGTGAGATTGTGAAATTTAATAAACTTACTTAGATTCTCAACAGGCATTTTTATTTTCCTCGATGTTGAGGTTTTATACACCCTATCTGTCTTATTGAGCGTATCATTATAATCACCGCCTACTATTTTAACACCTTGTGTATTATCATTTAAAGTATTGCTTAGTGACTTGAAATAACTATTTATAGCATTCTTATCGTTAGGTCAGTATATATTTAATAACGTAAAAATGTTATCAAGTGCTTATATATTTAATATTACATATTCAATCCCCTTTATTAAGCTACATGGAGCAATGGTTGACGCCTCTTACATTTTCAAAATTTACGGTGGAGCATGCCCCCGGACCACCCTAGCAACATTTGGACATTTCGGACCTCAAGACTGGGCCCTGAGTATGCAGGAAAAGGCGTTTCACGCCTGATTTCAAAAATTTCCGATGGAGCATGGCCCCGGACCCCCCCCCCCTTTCCCTAGCAATATCCAGGCCTTTTGGGTCCTCAAGACTGGGACCTGAGAATGCAGGAAATGGCGTTTGACGCCTCTTACATTTTCAAAATGTACGGTGGAGCATGCCCCCGAACCCCTCTAGCAACATCGGGCCATTTGGGCCCTGAAGACTGGGCCCTGAGGATGCAGGAAATGGCGTTTCACTCCTCTTAGATGTCAACAATTTCACGGGGAGCATGCCCCCGGAACCCATTGCAAAATCGGACACTCACGATTGGGCTCCCCCCTCCAATAATTTTCCCGTTCAGCCGCCTATGATTAGTGTTTATGTTTACAATAACCCGTTCTGACGCAATGACAGATGCCGCGAAAATACTCGGAACCGGAATTAGTATTGCAATGCATTGTGGGACGACTTGCACTGGTTTGATTAATTTAACCAGTGGTTAAATCTTGCAGAAACTGGTTAGTTAACCATATGGTTAGTGGGTCTTATACAAACGGTTAACCAGTCTGGTTAACTAACCACGCTGGTTAAAATTTAACCAGTGGTTAGGCGCTAACCAGTGGTTAATTTAACCAAGGTTTATACAATTGGCCCCTAGTCCTTAGGCAGTCGTTAAACGCGCTAGAGGGTCGTTACACATACGCTGACCAACGTTGACCACGCTACAAGGCCGCTACAAACCCGTTATCAACGCGTTGGGGTGCACGCCAGGGGTACGTTAGCCCTCCAACCAGCGTGTCGCCAGCGTACGCCAGCGTGTGAGTAGCCCGTGGTAACGATCGTCTAGCGCGTTCGACGCGTGAGTAACGACCCTCCAGCGCGCCGCCAGTGTGTGCAGTCACACGCTGGCCAACACTGGAAATTTTGGGATGTTGAAAAATTTAGTTTTGTCTCAGCGTATGACAGCGTGTGCCAGCGTGTGATTAACGCGCTCAGCGTGTTGCTAACGCTGGCCTAGCGTTGGTCAGCGTTTGCGAGCGTGTTGCCGAAATTCCAACACGTTACTCACGCGTTGGCCAAAAACGTGCTGGTGAGACAGAGCCATAATATCAACAGGTAGAATATACAAACATGCCATAAGCCCCATGTCTCCAGTAACAGTGACATATGGCATAGACCCGATACTGACCGATCATGAACCGTTTATTTATACTTACCTTCCTCTCCACGCTTATTCCAGACTGGGCTGTCTCTGAAATGGAAACGCATAGAACAAATGTCAGGCTTTATCAATATAATTATCGCTGAAAATTAAGTCCTTAACTGTTATTCATAGTTTCATTATTTCCCAATAAAAGTATGTTTGGAACATAACATTGTATGATAATCGCATATGCTGTCAGACCATATATCAGGTAACGAGCTCTGTATTGACACAGTACGTACTGACTGACAACATGATGTCGCATCATGCATTGAATTGATACGAATATCCGGGTTACAGCGAATTGAAAACTGACGTTTCATTGGTAGAACAACGTCACATCACGTTACCGAATGACGCCAGGGTAATGACGCAACATAACATGACGCCTTCTTTACAAAGAAACCTACGTCACCATTGCTCCTTCTGTAGCGTAAAACGTTACGATGAACGTGAATGTTTCCCGCCAAAATTACCCGCCAATATTTCACGGCTTATCATGGATTTTAATGGTTTGATTGACAGCATGAGCAGATATGCAGCGGTTTATCAGTAGGTATAAGTGGTTGCACCCGCGTTTTATCAGTTTGATTGATGGCATGAGACCACTTCTCCAACTAGGGTATAGTGACGATCTGTTGGCGCAACATATTGACAATGTGGCGTTCAGACGTCACAATTACCCTGGACAGTAGCGATCATAAAGTACTGAGCTAAATCACAGACCGCTTTATCATGGTGCGCAATATTGGTATTTGTAAGAGGATGTTAAGACATGGGCAAGCTCAACACCGCCAGACGGAAGACAGACGTCGTGTCCAACGTATCCATTAAAGTTTAGCACTGGTAATATGAAAACTTCGTTGAAAGGTTAACTAAACGCTGAATGATTCTTTGGACCCATCTCCTACTTGTCGTATACAGACGGATGAGAACGTGCATTTAAATTAATATATGAAAGAAAATACAGAAAGTTCTGATACACATGCGAACTGTCATGTCTCTAACTAACGGATTATAACTACGTCATTCCCCGTCCTCGAACGGCACTGCACAACACGCGCAGAAACAGCGCGCAGATGCAATAATGGGATGGTGCTTAACGCCCACCAACATAAAGAGTATCACGCAGGGCCAAGCAATTCAGATGAAGAAAATGATAGTAAAATTGGTTGTTAGATCTGGTAGGTAATCAGATGATAGGGTAAAACTAAAAATAAATGTATTATGAACAATATACTTGAGGACCATGTATAAAATTAGGCAAGTGAGGACAATTAGGCATTAATTGTGGTTGATATGGTATCTAATTGTGGCGCATATGTTATATGTGTATGCATTCATACACATGCATACACATTCATGCATACACACGCATATTCATAAACACGCATATATAGCCATAAACATATTACGTCGTTTTTGGCGAGAAAGTATGTTTGACCTGAGTGAATGTGTATTTGTTCTCTTCAAAGCTCAGTCATTCGTTACCATATAATGTAACAGCAAATATGAGTGGTTGTTTCTATGGCACCACATGTGCAGTTTGGTGTATCAACTATCAACCTACGGTGAAGGTCATACTTTAATAAACTACACGATAGACGAATGCGCGTGTGGAGTATTTGACCCTGTCTCAACCCGATAATATATAAAGGCGATGAATTTAATATGTATTTATTCAAGCGTGCTTTAAAGCACCTTATTGTTTGGGCATTTCTAATTTCTTCAGAAAATTAATTACATTCTCGGATTGATGACGGAAGAAATGGATTCCAATATAGTAGGGTACGGCATGGTATGTCACACGCGTTTCTGAGATTATAGCGAGCTTGGGTTTGCTGTGGGATTGGCTCATTTAGATATTGGGGAGTTACGTTGTTTTCCATTGTGTATATGTTTATTTACGTCTGTTGTCAATAGGTTCCAACTTAAGATCCTGATATGGCTTTTCCAGGTTGCTTAGCTTTGTGGCTCCGCTCACGATGCGCGCAGCCTCGACTCGGACAGAGTTTGACTCGATCGTACAGTTACTCCATACAACGTTACGTACTCTAGCAGAGAGCGAATTAATGAAACATACATTCATTCAAGGGCCGGTGCACTTAATATAAATTTAAAGGATCGTAAAAATTCGCTGCCAAGCTGAGCAGCAGGGGTGGTGAATAGACCAGCTCCCCAGGGCCCGCCGCGGCTCCCAGCCCCCTTTCACGGGCAGGACCATGCCGGAACGACGCGCTTGCGGGGGAGAGCCCAGTGACGGCCCGCTGCCTCCGGCGGCCCAGGCTCGCCCCTAGCCTGCCAATCCCCTTCCCCATGATCGCCCTGCCGGCCCGGGGTCTACCACAGCAAGGAGGCGGGACAAAAATTGCCGGGCGTGACAACAACTGCCGGATAATAAATTATTTTTGATCCGTACTCTGGTGGTGTACTTGGAACTCCAAACCTGTACTCTGGCGGTACGCAGGCTCCTGCTTGTCGTTTCGACAGCGGCTGGAACATGCACATACACCAATATATTATTACCCTAGACAGTGTAGCAGATTTTTGTGTCTTCTTTGTGGCCTCGGAGCACGAGTTTATTTACATCTTCGTCTGTCAGAGTCTGAGGTCGAGAGGCCTTAGATTTAGTCAGGATGTCATCTTTCAAGACCTGATAACTGTCCCGATCATCACAGACAGTCTTAAACTCATCGTTCGACATTTCATTTCATTGTCGTGAATGGCCCTGCTAATTATGTCATCAATGCGATTTTTCTTTTCCCGTGCCGCGATGGCAATGCGGCCATGTATTTTGCACTAGGCTTCTAGTCGGCGGCCTACCAAGCGCCCGGCCATGCACAGCAAGCCACCTCCGGCCGCGACTGCGCTTAAGCCGACAGCTATTGGCGCGCCGATAAGGGTTGATAGTACAGTAACGCTCAATACGCCGCTCACTACGGACGCCGTTCCAAGTGCTGTTTCGATGCCGTCGACCGTGTTAGCAGCTCGTCGATATTTTTTGGCGAGGCCTGCACGTGCACACTCTTCATTTGGGAGTACAGTCTGGATCTCCAGGATACTGATCAACCTAAATGCAGTCGGTTCGATAGCTATGTCGGGCGCGGTTGGTAAACTATGATAGAGCCTTTTGTCCTCCATCATATATTTAGCTCGTTAATCAATGCGACGACACTGACGTCGCTCGATAAGTCACCGGTCTTCGTGACGAAGTTTATAACAACGCCGGCTGGGACTTTATTGGCAGGCCAATAAAAGGCCTCCAATAAAGTTTTGATGGAATTTTTTGTTACAAATGGGTACTTATATGATATGTAAGCTGTCGGATAGGGGTGGGTACCCCCGCAGATTTGACCTTTATGGGTCATTTTTGAGGTCATTTAGAGGTCACATTGACCTAACAAAAAATCATCGACATGTGTGAATAGATGCACGTATATGATTTATACCAGCATTGATAGCCTTCTGCTGGCGAACTCTTTTGGTAGCTATATACACTGGGATTCTGAAAATACCGCATTATTGAAAAAAAAGACATGTCTGAAATTCAAGATGGCCGCCAATTTGCCTAAGAAACAAGAAAATATCATGTTGTACGTCTTATCTTTGTTGATAGTTAAGCAATTTTAATAGTCTTAATGGTAATATATATATTTTTCGATGGAGAAATTGTAAATATCTCTGTAATCAGACGAAAAAAAAAACTAAAACTGAGATGTCTTTTTTTACAGTTTTATATTGTTTTTGGTAGTAAATTCTCATTAAAATGCGTATATTGTGGTCCAGGCCTTGAAATTTAAGATCCGCCATGAAAACTGAAAGAAAAAAACAATGTTTCTGTAGTTAGATAACGTAAACATATACATTACATGAGGTTTCCTCGCAAATTGTTACATAATTGGTATGTGGCAATTTAGAGTTGAGTTGGCGGACATCTACACTCTTGATAAACATATAATATAATTTATATGCGGAAATAGCTCTGACACACCACGTGTTACCACTAATTTCAGCATGTCAATCCTTATAAATGGTAACATTTAGACCGTATTTTAATATATGCCCTCTCCACCCTCCCGAATCATACACCTTTGATATATCTTGAAAAGTATCTAATGATTGAGTCTTGTATATAACGGCCTATCAACAGTCACGGTCGTTGAAGTCCGGACCAACGGGGTCCATTCCGTATTTAAACTATATGTACTGGGGGTAAAGGGGGTAAATACCAAAATCCGAACTAACTATTTACATCACTGTATACTCCTGGTTTCCTGGTTTGATGTCCATAGCACACCATAGTGGCTTAGTTCCATCTCAAAAAGTAATCAGATTACCACTAATCGTATTTCCTTTTAATGGGGTTTGAAAGGATTTTCCCCTCAAGTACCAGAAGGCCGAAAATGGTAATGAGGTCTAACCCATGTCGACATTCTGATGAAGAGGAACATTTATTGTTACATTACCCTTCGTATGCTCGCAACCAACCACCCACCGCAACGTATCTAATAGACAATCTAATAGACAATATAACTAGATAGTGCGTATTGACAAAATATATACAAAATTGTGATACGAGGACAGTCTTTGCAAGTTTCTGAGTGTCTTTAGATATGTGTAGGGAGTAGTATTCTATTGTAAGAAAGCAAAGCATGTAGGCATTGGACAGGCTGATAATCAGTCACTCAATATGACCATATGATAGAACTTTCACTACGGTGTCATGGAAGAAACAATATAACAATGCTTTCCAGTTTATACAAATTGTAACATGACAGCACAAATCACATGCATAATTGGCACACATCACGGACACTCAATGGCAAGTATCTCTGATCCTTAAGATAAATCTGGATCTACAATATGGATGATGAACTAGATGAAGGCGACTACGTATATAGGGACAAACAATCACCGACATTTCTGACGATTTCTTTTGGCTTAAGTCAGAAATAAGATTTGGTGAAAGCGTAGAATGGAATAACACAAAGTATGAACTATTTCTGTGACAAAATCAGCAACGAAGAAACATATGCGGTGTCTCATATTTTGATATGGACTAAGTAATCAGCAGAATTGATACTCTTCAATAATAATTATCAATATTTTAAAGGTTGTTATATCTATGTTTGTCAGCTTTATACAAGATAGCGTGGTTTTTTGGGGGCACTGTATACCGCTCTACCTGGTGTCATGATTTGCTATGTCTCATTTGTTGTGCTTTTGTTTTGCTGTACGTACTGTACGTGTAGTTGTAGTTGACCAACCACTGTAAAATACATCAAATTCACTATTACAAACAAATTCCCTAAAAATAGAAATGTGTATGTGTTACTTAGAGTTTATATTTACAGATTGTTTGACCTCCTAGAAGTGAATGTCAGACAGCTTTAAAATGCGGGACTGGTATATGTTTGGGTATAATGTGATTTCTTGGAGAGAATAGCACAGGTATATGATGATTGACACATAATAATATTCAACGTCGCATATGGACATACATGTATGTAACTCTCATCAAAATATGGTGATTCAGTTGTGGGGTTTAGTGTTTGAAGATAGTTTGTTGCCGCTATGGCTATTTAGGTCACAATTTGACAGGAAAAATAGTGAGGTATAACACGTAATGTACTTATCTGATAGAACTTTGCATAAACAATTGTCATTCTACCAGGAAGTATGCAAGCAATGCCATTCTGCCATAGATGGTTATATAATTATCACACATTCGAAAAGTATCTTCCGCATATCATGCACAATTCATGTAAAGGAACACTGGTGTCGAACGAAGCACTAAGCCGTAATATCAGGTACACATACACTGTAATACAGTAAGGCTAAACCGCGTACGTACCAGCTCAAATTAAATTATTTGGATCACAGCAACTGGCAACGTATTACGCTCACAAATCCTTGAACAGCACGCTCAAAACGAGAAACAAGCCATATCGATATGCAAGAATGCTCCATCAGCACGTAACTTTGACGGAAATGCTGTAGGCAATTCAGCATGATCTTTCTTTTGATATTGAAAACATAATTATGTTATTTGTTGGGTATAATTGTGTGAGATATAATTATGAGAGTCTCTGTTAAATGAACATGACTTCATTTTAATCACAAGTTAATGTTAGTTGGACAGTACAGTGATTGTAATGAATTATATTTGTCTAATCAAGAGGGGTGTGGTAACAGTGATTGTTTCTATACATGTGTCATATTGGGTAAGTGGTTATTTAATATTGCCCCGGTCATTCTGATGGTGAACACATTGACATTTGAATAAATTAATTGTTGGTTGAAAATGATTCAACTATTGTTTTCACAATTCTGGTTTGACAACGTCTAGTATATGGAAGATCTATGCACATTTCTCTAATCATAGCCGTGAAAATGACTCACTGTGTTTTCCTTCTTTGAAAACCAAATGTAGTCTGGGGTACTACCTCATTGGCAGATTTACTGATCCAACACAATGACCCATATTGTGTCATAGTAGTACACACAACTTGAACAACACGTCTTTCACTTTACATGTACATGAACATCACAGGAAATATCACAATGAAACATTTAACCGTTTGAACTATGTGAGTATGTGTTTAACGGTGGCCATCTTTGATTCAAAATTATTACATGGCATGTCATTATATAATAGTAAATGACATATCATACCATACACACATTTTATAAAAGACATACATAACATATTTATAACTGGTTATTCTAAGTAGCAAGATTATAGTTTACATTTTATTGGTCATTTTGCAGTTTGGCGGCCATCTTGAATATCCATTTCTACATTAACTGGCTGATTTACTGAATATATAGTATAGCCAATGTATAACAGGTCATGTTCAACTCTCATTTTATATATTTTGTATGAGTTATCGATGTCTTCAAATAGCGAAATGCAGAACAAACTAAACTTTTTGTCTTGATTTGACCCATGAATAACCTTGGAACTGCCACCAAAACACTCTACCTTGATTGTAGACCCATATCTAAAGGTATAGTTGTGAAAGTTATAACCTACTTTGAGCACTCATTTGTAAACAAAAAATGTTGAAAGGATAATCACCGAGTCTGGAGTGGCATCGTGACAATTTACAAGTTATTCATTTGAAAAGTTCGCATATGTAATTATTGGCGGCGATCTTGGAATTGAAGTTAGTAATTGATCTAATATGATATTTTATTAAATGCCATACCATGATGCAAATTGATTTCATGAAGACATTCAGTAACAAACACATACAAAGAGCTAGCTTATGTTGGATATGCACGAAACTGTTTTTGTTGCCATATAGTTTCTCTATTTTGGCGGCCATTATGCATTTTTATTCTTTATATTTCCTTTTGTATTACTAACAATAATAGTACTATCACCATTTAACTTGTTTCCATCTTCAACATTGATTTTATGAGTGATGGTGACCTATATATGGCAAGCATTAAGGCCTCTATGATGTTTCTTCATTTGACCCCTAAATGACGTTGAAATGACCTTCAAATGTCAAATTTGAGGGGGTACCCATCCTATTCGAAAGCTTACCAATCATAGATATAAATTAGCATGGGTACCCATTTGTAACAGAAAATGCTATCAAATGTTTTTTTTCATGCGCTGGCTTTGGTCCGCCATCGGTAAGCATTATGTCAGGCTGCTTGTGATTGGGCTTTGTTACGTTGCTATGCCATGGATTGTCATGGCTGGGATGGTCAGTCACAGGGTTGACGGCCGTTGGTCCAAAGTTCGGACCCTTTCAAGCATGACCCGTGAGATGCCTAACAAGTATCTAATAAACAATTCATTGTGGTTCATTCGATGTCCATTGTGTCATTCCCAGTTCTTTGAACGTTGACATATTCCGCCCTCCAATTGCTGACAATTTTCTGTGGTTCCCGGGAGTGTTTTGGAATTGGCCGATGTTCAGCGGATCTGGGAGTTGACCGT